>JALAZF010000497.1:4530000-4539210 GCA_022829125.1 Lathyrus tuberosus
TATATATTATCCGAGGGATAATACAGTAAAGAGAACTAGAATTTCCAATGAAATAGATTGGTTCACTGCCGTTGATTATGTTGAAAGCCTGGTTTCAACTCATTGGAAGTAAGTTCTTTTGAATCTATGCTAATTTATTTATGTTTCTTACAAATATTTACAATAACATATTATGTGAAGTATGTGCTAATTACATATTATGTGAATATTAAATGTAATAATTACAAAGCTAGGTTTCAACATATTATGTGAATATTAAATGTAATAATAACATATTATGTGAATATTACATGATGATCAATTTATGCTAATTGATCATTGTAAAGCGATATTCAATTTATTATATAGATTTATTACACCTACTAATATACTGGATACATGAAAGTGATAGACTTGTAAATATTTATTGTATAGATTTTTTGCACCTATAATTCTAATGATAGATGAAAACAAGAAAAACTATAATTATTTAATATAATAGTATTTATTTATTGTATAGACTAGTAAATATTTATTGTATAGATTTTTCGCACCTATAATATGTTACATGCTTTGATTCATGATATTGTTATTGAAGCAGTCTAATGAATAATTTTTTATATTATAGACCTGGATATGGAGATAGAGATGAAGATGATGATGAATATGAAGATGAATACGAAGATCAACTAAGTGATATCGATATTGGATTTGGTGGATGGACTGGTTTGTATTAGATTATGATTATGTACCATGATAAAAACATATAAAGGATTCAGGGAATATTAATTTTCATATTTTTATATATGCAGCAACACATCTATATTGGTATCTGCAAGTTCTCTCAGTTGTTGTTTGCTAGTGTTAGTTTTGTTGGTTTTTATTAATATTGTATCATGTAAAGTCACAGTCACTTATTCTAAAGACATATTGGATAATCTTTCAATTTCAACAATCTTCTCTCATAATCATCTATACTCTCTATGAACAATTTATATTAGTTGAGCTCAATTATTCATAGTTTTAATTATATCTCTCATAATCATCTATACTTTTTATGAACTGTTTCTGTTAGTTAAGCTAAATTATGGTCTGGAGGCTTATCTTATAAAAATCACATTGATGATCTTTTAAAAAGAAGGGGATTTATTTTTCCTTCTAAATGGAGTCTCTATTTCATTTATGATAAATCTTCCTAGCATTTATTTTATGATTGTGAATATGTTTACAAAATTCGGTGTTGGTTATTTTCTGTTTTGAATAGCCATTGTTGCATCCAGAATTGGGATGATGTTTGGAGTACCTATAGAAAATTTTGGTCCGCTCAGTGTGTTATGGTGGTGCATGCGAAGATCATTCATCTTTTCAATGGAGACTCCATTTCTTGAAATAGTATTAGATTTAAGGACAAGTTCATTCAAATTTCTTCTTCCATTAATTATATTCTTACTGCTTGTTCTCTTTTCGGTAACAACACAAAGATTGCATCACCCCTCAACATTCAAGACTTTGTTTTCTTGAAAACATTCAAGATCAAAATTCTGCAACCAAAAGCCACTAGTACAAAAAACACCTATAATTACGGTTGTGAAAGACCTATAATAATGGTTAAACAACTAATGTTAGGTAGGGTGTGATTGTATGTAGGTTATTAACAACCACGATCCAGTGCCCATGGTAGAAATGTAGGAAGTTTGTTACCTAAAATCATTGTTGTTTTAAATATCCGTGGTAAAAGGTTAGTCATCATTTTTTATTTTTGCCACATATTTTGCCTGATTACATTGATAAATTTCATCATAATATGTAATATTAAATAATTTTCAAACAACAATAACTATAAGAACTGTCGTAAATTTTGTGAATTACGACAAAATTCAATATCAATTTGTGAGGCAAAGAACAATAGCAATCAAAATAAATGGTTTTTCAGCAATAATAATCAGTACATGGATAATATAACAGAATAAGGCAAGAAAAAACAGAAGGTTTGTTTACACAGTTCGATCAAACGATCTATTCTGGGGGAGAGAGCAGCTCTCCAAATCACAATACTCAGAAAATAGCTTTCGCTTTCATGTTCCCAAGAACAACCATATTTTCTGCCTAAGTGTTTTCCAACCTCTCCAACTCTCAACATATGAATCACTCAAACCCAAGGTGTAATAGTGTTTCTCAATAACCTTAAGCAACTCCAAAAGTTTCCCAAAACATTTGCTTTTCTAAGGTTTTCCTTGTGAATAGCTGAAACCCTATGCTATACCTTTAAACCCTTGCTCTCACTTGTTAGTGTAAACTCTAAGAATGTCACACACCAAACATATAAGAGACACATATTTATAATAGAAAATACCCAACAAACAAAACCCAAAATCACATGGATCCATGGACCGAATCGAAAAAGCCCGAAAACTCAAAAACATTATTCACTGTACGAACGTTAGTATTCATCCGTCGGATAGTACTATTCACCGTACGATTTTTTTCTTGACTTTTCGTCCGACTTTCTAAAACTTCCGATTTTCGTGGTAAATGCAATCTCCAAAATATGTTTTCTTTCTTTTCATCAACAAAGGTTTTAAGGCACATTTATAACAATCTCCACCTTGACTTTAAATCGTGTTGATACCAATTTAACAATCAACAACATTACTGCTCTCTACCAAGTTGAAACTTTAATCAATAACTTTGATCAAATTCAAGCAACCCTTGAATCTTGATCTCGCAACTTGCATCCATTTGTTCCCAATTACCCTTTTTTGCCTAGGTAATTTGACAAGCCTACAAGTTTCAACCACCATTGACTCCACCTGTTTTCAAATATCTCCCTGAAGGTTTTTCTTCTTTTATTTTGCATTCCTTCAGCCACATTTAAAACATAATATCCAAGGCAAGCAACAATCGTCCCTTTGAGATGCTACAATAACCCTCCTTATCTTATCATGAGTCAAATGATAATCAAATATCTCTGTAACCGTTCCCTCACTACTGCTAGCATCCATAGTAGGAAACTCCACCTAAAACTGAGTTTTTTCCGTTATAGATTCTCCCAGGTTTCTCCTTTGGTTTTCACTATTCTTCTTCTGAAGAAATTCTCTACCAACCAAGTAAGCTGCTTTAACTTCACTCTTCTCCAAAAACTCAATAACAACTCAGGAGTAACATGCATTTATATCCCTTGATTTCTGCAAAATTCATTGTACTCCTCTAAAACTATATCAAGGCATTCATAACGCCTTAAACTCAAATCCCATAGCTCTTCCTTGTCATGAAAGCCTCCACGAGTTAACGATGAATGAATAATTACATTTGAACCTTCTAAAATATATAGACCATATATTTTAGACTCTTTAGCAATAATCATTTCATCATGCAAAATCTTCAACACTCCACGTTCAACTCTAGAACAATAGCCTAGATCATCAAACATAGTTATAGATAACAAATTTCGCTTGAGTTCTGGAACATACCTCACATTGTGAATAAGAAGTTCACGATCATTAAACATTTTAAATCTGACCGTACCAATAGCATGAACCTTGCATGCCTTATTATTACCAAGGCGAACTACTCCACCTTGCACCATCTTCAAAGTTTCAAAGTATTCTATTCTTGGACACATGTGATAAGAGCAGCCTGAGTCAATGACCCAACTATCTTCAATTTCTAAGCTCGATACTACTAGTGCTTCAACATCTTCATAACTTTCTTCACCCAATGCAACTACAACTTGAAAAGAATCTTCATTGCCTTTTCTTTCAGGACAATCCCTTTTAAAGTGACCGATTTTCTGACAATTAAAACATTTTACCTTTGACTTGTCAGACCTCCTTGATATGGACATCCCTTTACGCTCACCTCCTCATCTTGACACATTTAAGCCTTCACCACTATCTTCAATCTTCAAATCTTTCGACTTTGAAAATTATTTGGATTTCACCGTATCTGGACTTCATCCAAAGTAATAGTACCTTCCTTACTATAAAGAAGGGCATCCTTAAAGTTCTCAAAGGATCTGGGTAATGAACTCAACAGGAGCAAAGCCTTGTCCTCATCATCAATCATCACTTCAATTATCTCAAGATCATCGATAATCTTGTAAAATTCTACGAGCTGCTCAACTATGGATTTGTTTCCCACAATTCGGAATCAATAGAGTCGTTGTTTCAGATATAACCTATGAACCAAAGACTTTGTCATATACAATGATTCAAGTTTTGCCCATATAGCAACCGCAGTTTGGTCCCTGACGACTTCTCTTAGAAATTTATCCCCGAGGCACAAGATATTGACACTCCTGGTCTTATCCACCATCTCGGTCTTCTGTACCTGTGTAAGCCCTGCAGGCATCAATGCTTCACTCTTCAAAGCATCGATACATTTCTCTTGAATTAAAATTGCTTCCATCTTAATTTTCCACAACCCGAAGTCGTTGTTACCGGAAAATTTCTCGATCTGCCATCTACTAACCATGGTGCTCACATGTCAACAATATCTCTTTGCTCCGCGCTCACCGCACCACTTGTTGTGAATATTGTTGTGAATTATGACAAAATTCAATATCAATTTGTGAGGCAATGAACAATAGCAACCAAAATAAATGGTTTTCAGGAATAATAATTCATACACAGATAACATAATAGAATAAGGCAAGAAAAAATCGAAGGTTTGTTTACCCAGTTCGATCAAACGATCTACTCTAGGGGAGAGAACAGCTCTCCAATTCACTATACTCAGAAAGTTGTTACAAGAGATTACAGATGAGTTACAAGAAAATAGCCTTCGTCTTCAGGTTCCCAAGAACAACCATATTTTCTACCCAAGTGTTTTCCGACCTCTCCAACTCTCAATATATGAATCACTAAAACCAATGGTGTTATAGTGTTTCACAATAACCTTAAACAACTCCAAAGGTTTCCCTAAACCTTTGCTTTTCTAAGGTTTTCCTTGTGAATAGATGAAACCCAATGTTATACCTTTAAACCCTTGGTCTCCCTTGTTGGTGTAAACTCTAAGATTGTTACACACCAAGCATATAAGAGATACATATTTATAATAGCAAATACCCAACAAACAAAACCCAAAATCACATGGATCCATGGACCGAATCGAAAAAGCCCAAAAATTCAAAAACATTATTCACTGTACAGACCACACTATTCACCGTACAAGCGTCACTATTCATCCGTACGGATAACGCTATTCACCGTATGATTTTTTTTCTTGACTTTTTGTCCGACTTTCTAAAACTTCTAATTTTCACGGTAAATGTAATCTCCAAAATATGTTTTCTTTCACTTCATCAGTAAAGGTTTTAAGGCACATTTACAACAACAACAACAACAACAACAATAATAATAATAATAATAATAATAATAATAATAATAACAAAAGCAACAAGAAGAACAACAACAAGAACAACAAGAACAAGAAGAATAACAAAAACAACTACAACAACAACAAAAACAAGAAAAACAAGAACAATAACAAGAACAACAAGAACAATAACAACAACAATAACAACAACAAGATCAACAAGAACAACAAGAACAAAAACATGAACAAAAACAACAACATCAACAACAACAACATCAAAAACAAAAACAATAATAATAACAATAACAAAAATAAAAATAATAACAACTAGCACAACAACAAGAACAACAAGAAACACAACAAGAACAAAAACAAGAACAAGAACAAGAACAAGAACAAGAACAAGAACAATAACAATAGCAAAAACAACAACAACAACAACAACAATGACAACAAAAATAACAACAACAACAACAACAACAACAACAAAAAATAAAAACAACAATATGACCAGACGCCACTTTTCACCACGGTTGGAATTCCAACAGTGATTAAAAATGACACCTTCCTATCTTTTACCCCGATTTTTATTAAAGACCGTAGTGGAATGTCTTTTAATAAAATAAAAAAATGCAGGTGCCTAAATATCACCTATTACTTCAGTTGATTGACTATCTGAGTTAATTACATGTTACGAAAGGTATATTTTGTAGTAGTGAGCCTCAAATATTGTGAAGTGATTTGGAAGCCACCCCTTTGGAGGTGGATTAAAGTTAATTGTGATGGCACATTTTTAATCAACTCGAGGACCTTAGCATGAGGAGGTATTTTCAGAGATCAAAAAGGTTACTTTGTTTGAGCTTTCTCTAATTATTTAGGTGTAACTAACTCTCTTATTACCGAACTCTTTATGGCTATGATAGCCATAGAGTTCACCTAGATGTCACTAAATCTCTCATTGCCGAACTCTCTGGGGCTATGTCAGCCATAGTGTTAACTAATGAGAAGGGTTGGTGTAACCTTTGGTTGGAAACCAACTCTGTTAGGTTGGTTTAGGCTTTCAAGCCTCCTTTTAGGGTACCCTAGCAGATCCCAACCAAATGAGTCAACCGTGTTAATATCATATCCAAAATGTTTTTATGTTGTTTCTCACATTTTTCGGAGAAGGGAATACTTGTACAGACTTTCTTGTTAACTTAAGTTTCACTGTTACATATTAAGTCTACATTGACTCGCTGTCCCTATTTCTGAAAGCAAATTTGTAAGGAATATGTTAAGTTTGCATTTCTTTGGGTTTTCTTTCCACTGGGAGAGTCTTGGTTTTAGCTCTCTCTCTCTCTCTCTCTCTCTCTCTCTCTCTCTCTCTCTCTCTCTCTCTCTCTCTCTCTTTTCCTTTATATATATATATATATATATATATATATATATAACCTTATATAAAAAAATATTATATGAGTTTAACTCTCAAATAAAATAATTCTCTAATGATTTAAATTTATCAATATTTTAAGTGTCAATGTGTATATAAGTGACTTTTAAATTCATAAGTAATTTTTCATAATTTTTTAATTAAAATTAAAGTTCATAGCTACTATAAAATAGAAGAATTTTTCAAAATTAAGTTGCTTCTTATTTTATCAAATAAATTCTAGAAAAAAATTAAACAAAATATTGCTCATTTGTATTTTCTAAGATTTATAAATGAATAAAATTTCAATGCTATTAATCGGAGCAAATTTTAAAAGTTAATTAAAAATTAAAAAAATAATTATCCTTGAACAATTAAATATTATTTATAAAATAAAATAATCGTAAATAATACAACATCCGGCCCTACTTATGAAAAAAATAGATTTTAGATACATTAAATAATTAACTATTGTATCTAGACAATAAATAAATTAGACACATTAATTATTCAATAAATTTGAAAATAAATTTTTTATATATAAATAGGAGTAGAGAGAGTATACCATTAAACTTGATAAAATAAATAAAAACAAAATTTTTACTACATATATAATCTTTTATTTTATATGGATTGTAATATTTACGACATTACGTACAAAATGCATAAAAAAGCAATAAAATTTTCGCATTTTGATCGGCGTCGCCCAACATTTTATCACTAACTTGGAAGATACATGTCCTTTCGAACGAATATATTAAAAGTCTAATCGTTAGGTTAAGTATTGGTAAAATATAAAAAATAGTATATTTTATTTATTAGGTCGGTTAATTAAACCTCCGCAATTTACCATTAATTACGTCGGTTTTTAAGAGTGTCGTAATTGGATTATATTTAACCGCCATTATTTATGTAAACTAGTCAATTTCATAACAGCGCTCACTTTTTATTTTTTTGCACCTATTTTTTCTCTATTGTTTTATTTATTTCTTTTTTTATCCAATTAAAATTTTCTATTTTTTATGTGAAGATTTTTTTTAGGATATTAAATTGTATCATTGCTTTTTTTTCTTAAAAAGATTTTTTACACACGAGTAAAGAAATATATTATTGATTAACATAATTATATAAATATAATTTACATAAGCAGAAGAAGACTTTTAATCTATCCTCTCTCACTTTCTTTCACGCCAAAACCCTATCTTCTTAACAAATAGAAACTAGTGGCCGCCGCTTCCGCACATTTCCAAACGGTTCCGTCGATTTCCCTGAATATCATCAGTGAATCTCATCATCTTAGGTTTGTCCAAATTATTTTTGGGCGGAGGAAGCATTGTTAAGGTTCAAAGATTAGCCATATTTATAGGACGGTTTTGCTTCATTCACATCAATAGAAGTGCTTAAGAACGTGGTAAGTAAATTTTTTCCTTACTCGACTTTGTGTTTCCCATGTAATTTTTATTACTTATTTGATTTCGTTAGATTGGACCCGACTTGGTGAGCACATTTGCTAATAATGGATATGATGAAATTTTATTTTAATAAATAGCTAATACTTTTCCCATCTTAATGGTACAGGGGATCTTCAATTATACCATGTTTTTGTCAAAACACAAACTCTGGATAAACTTGAGCTTCAGGTGAGAGTTGATTTCATCATTAAGCTTGATAGTTTCACACTAAGAAACTGAGAGTCAAGAGATCCATAAATTATTTTGTCAGAGATCTATATATTACAATTTGTTTGATTTCTGCATTTTGATCTTTTGAACTATTAATCGTATCAAATTTTCATATGTGTCATATTCTGATGGTATATCATGGAAATCATTTTCTAAGTTCTTTATTTGTATTATAGTTAAATCCAAGAGACTATGTGATGGATATAAGAAAATTCCTTCTCAAACCATATAGAAGAGTATAATGAAATTTTTGAGGTAACTGATATTATTATCGGCGGTAGCTCCGTGGAAATGGTTTCTAGTATGAACCTTTTCTCTTACACAAATATGATGTTAGATGCTATTATATTATGACATCATCATATATTGTAAATTGTATTTGTATCCATTTATGATAACAGATCTATACTTCAGTGCTTCACTATCAACCCCACTTGGCCTACAGAATTGGACATGACAAAATAAAGCTGCAAATTCAGGAGGTATGTTATAGCTTCCCTTCCCTCTCTTGAATTTTTTGATATTAAATTGCTAGTAACCTTGCCTGATTTAGTTATTATTACTAGTCCATTCATGGATTATACAGAGGAAGGAAATGACTGGAAAATCAAACATGGGAAGGAGTGAAAAAGGGTCAAATACTGTTGTTGATGCTGCCTCCAGTTTTTTAGAAGCGTTTATTAAATCTTATGTTGTACAAATAAATCACATGGAAGTTGTTACAGAGTCTACTATAGCTGGTACAACAGAGGTTACAGTAATAGGTGATGACACTATTCTGAATTTAGAGGTGAATGAGAATGAAGCCACTAATGAAGGGAATCA
>JALAZF010000498.1:0-245000 GCA_022829125.1 Lathyrus tuberosus
TTCGGGTTAATCACCATCTCTTGGTTAATCACTCGCTGTTCTCTTCGGTTAATCACAGTCCGTCTGTAAACATCGAATCCCCCGCAGTTGGCAACCTCCTCTTGGTTTGGATACTTGCACCCTTGGGTTAGTAGCCTTTCTTTGGTTCAAATACCCTTTCTTCGGTTGAGTACTGTTTGTTCAGTCAGTTTACCGAACTGTTTGGGGTCACGACCTTCGCTCGGTCTTACACCAGTTCTTTGGTTAATCACAGTTTTCTCTGTTAAAACCAATGCTTCTCTATCCCCATAGAGTTGCAGTCCTTTCTTTCCTCGGTTAACCACTGTTTATCAGTTAACATACCGAGGCCCTTTCGGAGTCAAACACCTTCTCTTGGTTCAACACTCTCTATCTTGGTTTATCACAGTCTGTCTGTTGACACCAGCTTCTTTTTCCCCGCCAGGGTTGTACTCTCTTTCTTCGGTTAACCACTGCCAGCCAGTTAATATACCAATTCTCCCTTTCCTCTTGGTCTCGACACCAATTCTCTTTGCCATCCCCAGCGGAGTTTCTTTCATTCTTGGTTTTGACGCCGCTCTTTTCCTATTCTCTTGTGCAAACGCTCTTGTTGCGAGTTCTTCCCTAGTAGAGTTTTTCTTCTATCCTTGGTTTTGACACCATCTTTTTCGTTTCTTTGTTTCTTTCTTTTCCTTTTCTGTTCAGTTCCCCGAACTACGGAAGCTCTGATTCTGCATTCTTCTGAATGTCAGATACGTAGGCATGAGATCGTAATGATCTCGGCGAGCACCCTTCCACCTTCCTCCCGTCTTCCTCCTTTCTATCTTTCTTCTTTGTCCCCTGGTTCTCTGAACTATGGCGCTCTGACTTCCTCATTGCACTACGAGGGTACGTAGGTACGAGGACTTCGTTCCTTTGCGAGCACTTTCTTTCTTTTCTTTCTTTTTCCCCTTTCTCTCTATCTTCTCTTTCTTTTAGCTAGAAGACTTTAGATAGATAACCCATCCAAGCCTAGAAGCAAGCAAAATGGTTCCCGTCGAGTACGACGGATGCGTTAGGTGTTAATACCTTCCTTGCGCATAACCGACCCCCCTGTTCCCGTTTCTCTTCCCCTTGGGTTTTTATATATATTTTCCCTGTCCTTTGGGACTAAATAAAGTTTGGTGGCGACTCTGTTGTATCTTTGAGTGTGCGATTCACTCAGGTAGATTTCCAGCCATCTTCATGCTCACCTACGAGTTATTTTTGTTTCCTAACATCGATAAATTTGTAGATATCAACGCCATCGAGGTTTTTCTCATTGGAAACCCTGTACTGACTTTGCTCGCAGATGCTTATCATTCTGTACACTTAAGGAATTTGTACAGCGGAGGGGAGATCACGTACTGTGTACCCCTGCTATATAAATGGTTTATCTCCCATTTTCCTTAGTCTGCCGCTTTTTGGGATCATAAGAGTGCCTTACGTTGGTCGCAGAAAATCATGTCCCTTACCAACTCTGACATAGATTGGTGCAATAGGATTTATGACGAGATCAGGATCATTGATCATTGTGGAAACTTCCCCAACATACCCCTCATAGGAACTAAGGGAGGAATCAATTACCATCCAGTTTTAGTTCGTCGTCAATTTGGATACCCAATGAGGCATGTCCCGCGTAATGATCCTCTGGAAGGTCTTTTCTTCAAAGAAGGAGAAAATGACAGGGCACTAAAGATGGAAATAGTGCATGCTTGGAAACATGTTCATAAGAAAAGACGAGAGTCTCTAGGAAAACCGGACTGTGTCTCGGTGGAGCCTTATCTCCACTGGGTACAAACTAGAGCTCTCAAGCTAAAGATGCCTTATCCTCGTCACGGAGTTCTTCCGCCAAGGGAATCTGTCATGTACTTCATGACTGAAGCGGAAAAACTTCAGGTTACTCTCAACAAAGTTCAACAGGAGAGGAGGTTTTGGAAGAACAAGTACCGCATTCTCAATGTGGAGTGTACCAAAATACAGCAACTGCTGAAGGATAAGGATGCTCTGATTAAGATTTTGGAGCAACATGCTGTAGAAAATCAGGATGACCAAAGGAATTTGCTCGCTCCTTTCACTTGGCAAAGGAATGACAACCCGACAACGGCCTAAGAGCCCCGATCCAAGAAAAGGAAAGTACCAGAATCACCACCCGAGTTCTCCTCAGAGAGGACTCGGGACCCATTAGCTTAAGTTTTTGTTTCCGCATCTTGTAATTTACTGTATTTCCATTTCCGCAATCCTTCGAATTCAATAAAATGGGGTTTCCCCACTGTTTGATATTTGCAATCTAATTGTCAAAGTTTATTTTGATTAAACCAAAAAACAATTAATATAATCATTGCATTCATCATTCTCACGTCACGTATTCTTCTTACCTACGAATCTCACGTTTGTGTCTTGATTCTAGAGTCAAACTGTCTCATTCGTACAATACTCGGGCCAATTGTCAGGAAAAGATGGATGATCTCTAGGAAGAGAACAGAGAGTTGAAAGAAGAGATCGACGCTCTGAGAGAGGATATGAGAAAGCTTCGTAACGACATGCAAGCCATGGCAGAAGCTCAGCTACAAAGGACTGTGATCTCAGAGATCACCTCAACGCCCATAGTGGAGAAGTATGATCCTAGGTACAAAATGCCGAAAGATCATCCTTGGGGCATGCCACCTAACTATATCCCGGAAGGATATATTCCGCCGATCACTGGAGATCCAGAAACTTCAGCAGGAGCCGCTGGGCCTGAAGGTTACAAACTTCGGGAAAGCAAAGATGCCAGGGGAATACCAACAACTCCTGAAGGTTACAAACTTCAGGAAACGCCAAGATTCACTGTCGTAGTCACGGTACCACCCCCTGTGGTGCACATTGTCCCCGAAGGACAGATTCCACAAATACCTTCTGGTAGAAAGGAAACGATGTTTGACAGAATGGACAAGTTCCAAGAGCACTTCTTGGAAATGAAGAAGGAGTTGCAAGCCATTCACGGTCAGGATTTATTTGGAAAGGACGCCGCAGATCTCTGCTTGGTCCCCAATGTGAAAGTCCCACACAAGTTTCAAGCACCCGATTTTGAAAAGTACAAGGGTAACTCTTGCCCTCAAAGCCATTTGATGATGTACGCTCGGCGAATGTCAGCTCAGATAGAGAATCAGGATCTATTGATTCACTACTTTCAGGATAGTTTAACCGGTGCCGCACTCAAATGGTACATGGGTTTAAACCGCGCTACGATTAGCACTTTCAGAGATCTTGGCACTGCCTTCGTCCAATAATATAAATACAATTTGGACATGGCACCAGACAGAGATCAACTTAGATCAATGTCGCAAAATGACAAGGAAACGTTTAAGGAATATTCTCAGATTTCTCCACCTCTTGAGGAAAAAGAGATGACGAAGATCTTCTTAAAGACCTTGAGCTCATTTTACTACGACATAATGGTCGCCAGTGCGCCCTGTGACTTCACCGAAATGGTAGGCATGGGAGTTCGTCTCGAGGAAGCCGTTCGAGAAGGACGTCTAGTCAAAGACACTGGGTCGACAAGCGGTACTAGGAAATACGGTAGTGCTCTCCCTAAGAAAAAAGAGCAAGATATTGGGAATATCTCTCTCGGAAAGCAAAGGCGTCGGTACCAACCAGTAGCAGCTGTAACTCCTGCCATCAACCCCACGCCTACGTATCAACCTCAGGTTATGCAGAGCCAACCTAGTCAATAGCAATTTCAGCAAAGGACACAACAGCCTCTTCAGCAGACTCGTCCTCAATACAACAACAACCGTACAACGCGGCCACCAGGATTTGATCCTATACCCGTATCGTACGCATAACTATTTCCGTTACTATTGGCCAAGGGGCATGTCCATACCAAGGCTCCTTTTACAGTACCAGAAAATCCGCCTTTTTGGTTTAAGGTGGATCAGACTTGCCCTTACCATCAAGGAAGACCAGGGCATAACATAGAGAATTGTCTCAGTTTCAAATCCGATGTGAAAAATCTTGTTAGGAGCGGGGTCTTATCTTTCAAAGATACGAATCTGAATGTTCTCACGAACCTGCTGCCTCAGCACGAGAAAGCTGCAGTCAATCTGATAAAAGGAGAGTCTAGCAACATCTATCAAATTCACGATGTACTCTTATTGAGAGCCAACTTGGTTAAGATGCATTGTAGACAGAGCGGATATGGTCATGTGCCACCTCATAATTATCACCAGTGTGATATCTGCTCTAAAAACAATCAAGGATGTTCTGTGGTGCAATCAACTCTACAGGAACAGATGGATCTCGGATGGATCCAGGAGCACCGAGTTCGTGGAGTTAACATGACCTATACGAATTCCAACATCATTCAAAACCACGACATCCGTGCGATGAATGTCAACTTGGTGACAATGCACTCAAGGCAAAGCCAGTATCATAATCTGTCTCGGCATGAGTACAATTCCTATATGACTTGCTCGGTAAACAAACAGGGATGCTCTTTTGTGCAAGAGGCCCTCTAGCGTCAGATGGATCTTGGATGGATCCAAGACTACCATGATAGGAATCATTATCAAATCAACATGATTCAAATCTTCGATATTCGCTTGATGAATATTAGCCTGGTGGAGTTACACGCTACGTAAGTCCAACTCGGTTTTCTTACTTCACATGATTATCAGAGTTGTAAAGCGGGTTGTGAAAATGATCAAGGTTGTGCCCTTGTCTAGGAAACACTTTAGCACTTGTTGAACCACTGGTGGCTTCCAATCTATATGGATGAAGACACCCAGCAAATTAGTATCACTAACAGAAATCCTACTAGATATCAAAGTCAGGATGTTCGGTCGATGGAAACAGACCTCGTCAGGTTACAATGTATTCAAAGCGGGCGTGGCCAGGTGCCACTACACAACTATGAGGGGTGTGGAGTTTTCTCAGTGGATAATCAAGGATGCTACTTCGTGCGAGCAGCCCTTCAAAGCCAGTTGGACCACAAGGAGATTCAACCATGGTCAAGTTCTGGATCAGTCAACTATCTCGCTGATCAAATCGAGGACGTTGTTGTAATCCCTGATCATCAGAGGGCTAGGGATGTTTGTGCCATCATCCCTCTACTTGACGAATCGAGAGTTCCCAACCGGGAACGGATTGAAATTGCGTATGATGGTCAGAAAAATCAGAAGGCTCCCATAGTCGTCTATCTACCGGGACCACTACCGTATGAATCAACTAAGGCTATCCCTTACAAATACGGTGCAACAACAATCGAGAATGGAAAAGGAATTCTGTTACCCACCGTCGTGAATATTGCAGACATTAGTCGAGTAACACGGAGCGGTTGAATCTTCAACCGAGGAGTTAGAGAACCTAACAGAGAAAAAGAACCTCAGACAGAAGTTCCCAATCCACCAGTTGGTCAATCCAGTAATTCCGACCTTTCAAAAAACAATGATGAGATGCTGAAGCTCATCCAGAGGAGTGAATACAACATTGTTGACCAACCGTTACAGACTCCTTCAAAGATTTCGGTTCTATCACTGTTACTTAGTTCAGAAGCTCACAGGGAGGCTCTACAGAAAGTCTTGGAGCAAGCCTTTGTGGAACAGGATGTAACAATCAGACAGATCGATAGCATTGTCTCTAACATCACTTCCTGCAATAACTTGGGATTTAGTGATGAGGAATTACCTGAAGAAGGACGTCGTCATAACATGGCACTCAACATTACAGTCAACTGCCAGGACGATGCTTTAGCCAGCGTACTGGTAGACACAGGGTCAACCCTGAATGTTATGCTGAAGTCCACTTTGATGCAATTATCATTCAAAGGCCCTCCGATGAGAATCAGCGAGGTCGTCGTCAAAGCATTTTATGGATCCATAAAAACGGTTATCGGTGAAGTCGACATTCCCATAACTATCGGTCCTCACACTTTCCAAGTCACTTTCCAGGTCATGGACATCTGGGCAACATACAGTTGTTTATTAGGAAAACCTTGGATACATCAAGCTGGGCGGTCACTTCAACCCTCCACCAAAAGCTAAAGTTCGTCCAGAATGACCAACTCGTCACAGTCTGTGGAGAACAGGCCTTGCTCGCAAGCAATTTATCGTTATCCACTTATGTAGAACCGGAGGGGTAATTGGAACTCAGTTCCAAGCGCTTTCGCTACATAAGGACAATCAATCCGAAGGGGGAACTTTGATTTCCTCGTACATAGATGCTATCAAAGCAGTCAAGAGTACCAATACAACAGGATGGGGGCAGCTTGTCATTCCTTGACAATAAAACAAAGAAGGGTCTTGGTTTTTCTACGACCTGTACCTAGACAGCTGCTAACGATGAAAGTCTTCATCCCATTCAGAACTTCTTCCACAGCGGAGGCTTCCTTCAACCAGTGACTCAAGAGGTGCATACCATCAATAAAGATGATTCATCCGATACGGAGGAAGAATGGAAGTCCTATCTCAACGAGGACGGTTATATGTCTCAGGACGAAACGCATACTCCTTTTTGCTTTCCTACTCAGAGTCTGAGATTTATAACAAGGTCAGACGTCGAAATGCTATACGGAGATTGTAATCCGGAAGGATGTCGTGCTCCGCCAAACTCATTAGAGGAGGACACTCTGATGAAATACGACTATGACCACAACTATCATGGACCGATCGATGGCCTGCCAATGTGGCAGCCTTACCCAGGAGACTTGGGGCAAGAAAATCAGCCGAACGATGAAAATCAGCTGAGCATCATTGAAAAGAATACCTGCGTCCCCACCGTGTCATGGGATCAACACCCAGTTTATCCTGAAAATACCCAGCACGACGATGAATTCGCAATGTTTGCAGGACTAGAATTCATTAACTATGCTTTTCCCGAGGTCAACGTCATCGAGAGGGATGATTCCTCCAGTTCCAAAGAAGTACGGGACACCTTGGGACAACCAAGTGGAAAATTCGACTTCATGGTCAAATACACCGCTCCTGAAAGCTCTCGTATCAGGCTCGAAGACATCCAGCCAACTGGATGGGGAGATACAGCTGAGAGTACAAATACTACGCAAAATACAACTGAGGAATCCTCCTATTACAACTCTGCCTGGGAGGCAGATTCCAACGACCCTGCTCCGCCAGAAATCAACGTCATTTCTGAGGACAAGCCAAGAAAGAAGGTACCAGACTTTTTGATTCACCAAGGAGTTCGCCTCCAATGGGTTGCAGTTGATGTTCCGAAGATTGTTCATAAGTCAAAGTAATTACCGTCTTTAACCTTTCACCCTGCCCAGGTGAAACAGATGTTTTGTTAAGGCTCGGTTTCTGTAAATTTCCCTCTTCGCTTCACCCAAAATGACAGAGTTTTGTTTTATAGGACTGTAGTTTCAAGAACCGACTTGTTCATAAATAAAATAACGTCGTTCTGTAATTTCCGCATTTATTGCTGTTTTCTCTTTTTTCTTTTCTTAGAAAATGGTAATCCTAAAAAACAATTCAAAATAAACAAGCAGTAAACAAAACAAAAAACACTGCACACACTCTTGCATTCTCTCTATCTCTTCTAAAAACAAATCATCACATCATGCAGATTGCTTATTTTAAACCCCGTTGAAACATTCCATTGCCTTCTCCCAACTTTGAGTTCCCGGTATTTGAGGCTGAAGAAGAAGATGGCAACGAAATTCCAGAAGAGATCTCCCGACTACTTAGGCAAGAGGAAAGGTCCATTGAACCTCACAAAGAGCTGTTGGGAACGGTCAACGTGGGTTTGGAAAAAGAGAGAAAAGAAATCAGGATTGGGGCACTGCTCAGTCCGTCTCTCAAAGAAAGTCTGACAAAGCTTCTCAAAGAATTTCCCGATGTGTTCGCTTGATCCTATCAGGATATGCCAGAGTTGGATGCCAACATCGTGGAACACCATCTAACGTTAAGGTCAGAATGTCCGCCAGTAAAACAGAGGTTGAGACGGACTCACCCGGACATGGCCATCAAAATCAAAGAGGAGGTACAGAAACAGATTGACGCGGGTTTCCTCGCCACATCAGAATATCCTCAATGGTTATCCAACATCATACCCGTTCCGAAAGAGGACGGAAAGGTCAGAATGTGTGTCGACTACAGAAATCTAAACAAGGCTAGTCCAAAGGACGACTTTCCTTTACCACACATTGATATGCTGGTAGACAGTACAACAAAGTTCAAAGTTTTCTCCTTCATGGATGGATTCTCGGGCTATAATCAAATCAAAATGGCACCGAAAGGCATGGAGAAAACTTCTTTAATTACCCATAGGGTACTTTTTGTTACAAGGTAATGTCGTTTGGTTTAAAGAACGTCGGGGCAACCTATCAAAGGGCCATGACTACTCTGTTTCATGACATGATACATAAAGAAATCGAGGTATATGTCGATGACATGATTGCCAAATCTAAAATAGAAGAGGAGCATGTGACCCACCTATCAAAACTATTCGAGTGGTTGAGAAAGTACAAACTCCACTTGAATCCCAACAAGTGCACCTTCGGTGTCCGTTCAGGGAAACTCTTAGGGTTCATCGTCAGCCAGAAAGGAATTGAGGTTGATCCTGACAAGGTCAAGGCCATCCGAGAAATGCCTTCTCCAAAAACTGAAAAACAAGTCATAGGATTCCTGGGATGTTTGAACTATATCTCCAGGTTCATATTTCTCATGACCGCGACATGTGCGCCAATTTTCAAATTACTCAAAAAGAATCAGGATTGCGTTTGGACAGAAAACTGTCAAACTGCCTTCGACAGTATTAAGGAATATCTGTTGAATCCTCTGATTCTGTCATCTCTAGTGGAAGGAAGACCACTGATCATCTACCTCATAGTCCTAGAGGACTCAATGGGTTGTGTACTTGGCCAACAAGACGAAACTAAAAGGAGAGAGTTTGCCATCTACTATCTGAGCAAGAAGTTCACCGATTGTGAAACTCGATACACTATGCTCGAGAAAACTTACTGTGCTCTGGCTTGGGCAGCCAAATGTCTTCGCCAGTATATGATTCGTCACACTACTTGGTTGATCTCCGAAATGGATCCAATCAAGTATGTCTTTGAAAAGCCTGCTCTCACGGGAAGGATTGCCCGTTGGCAGATGTTGTTATCTGAATATGACATAGTGTACCATGCTCAAAAAGCCGTTTAAGGAAATATTTTAGCCGATCATTTGGCTCATCAACCGATTGACGATCAGGAATCAGTCGGGTTTGACTTCCCAGACGAAGATGTCATGTATCTAAAAATGAAATACTGCGATGAACCGCTACCCAGTGAAGGGCCAGAACCAGGTTCCCAGTGGGGACTTATCTTTGACGGAGCTGTCAATCATTATGGAAACAGAATTGGGGCAATTATCATAACACCTCAGGGTACCCACATTCCTTTCACCGCCAAACTTACATTCAAGTGTACAAACAACGAGGCTGAATACGAAGCTTGTATCATGGGTCTCGAAGAAGCGATCGACTTAAGGATCAAAAACTTGGACGTATATGGTGACTCAGCTCGGGTCATCAATCAGATCAAAGGAGATTGGAACACATACCAATCAGGACTGATTCCTTACAAAGATTATGCAAGAAGGTTGTTGCCCTTCTTCAACAGAATCGAATTTCATCACATCCCTCGTGATGAGAATCACATGGCTGATGCATTAGCCACCCTCTCTTCCATGATTAGTGTAGGTCAATGGAACGACTTACCTAAGATCGACATAATGCGCCTTGAACGGCCCGCTTACATCTTCACGATCGATGCAGTCATAAACGACAAACCTTGGTATCACGATATCAAATGCTTCCTTCAGAAACAAGAGTACCCACCTGGGGCATCCAGAAAAGACAGAAAAACCCTCAGAAGATTGGCTGGAAACTTCTTCCTGAGCGGTGATACCCTCTATAAGAGAAATTTCGACATGGTCTTGCTCTGATATGTAGACAGACCAGAAGCATACATGTTGATCAAAGAAATTCACGAAGGATCCTTTGGCACTCATGCTAACGGACACACAATGGCGAGGAAAATTTTGACAGGGTACTACTAGTTGACCATGGAATCCGACTACTACAAGTACATGAGGAAGTGTCACAAGTGTCAGATATACTCAGACAAAATCCATGTACCGCCAACGCATCTCAAAATTTTCTCTTCCCCATGGCCTTTTTCTATATGGGGTATCGACATGATTGGCCTGATTGAACCCAAGCCTTCGAACGGACATCGGTTCATCCTGGTAGCCATTGATTACTTCACCAAGTGGGTTGAAGCAGCGTCGTACGCTAATGTTACCCGACAAGTCGTGGTCCGATTTATCAAAAACAATCTCATATGTCGTTATGGTGTTCCGAACAAAATCATTACTGATAATGGATCTAACTTGAACAATAAGATGATGAAAGAGTTGTGCGCAGAGTTCAAGATCAAACACCATAACTCATCTCCCTACCGACCCAAGATGAACGGAGCGGTGGAAGCGGCTAACAATAACATCAAGAAGATTGTTCAAAAGATGGTTGTAACCTACAAAGATTGGCACGAGATGCTACCCTTTGCTCTTCACGGTTATCGAACATCTGTCCGCACTTTAACGGGGGCAACTGCTTTCTCTCTAGTATATGGCATGGAAGCAGTACTCCCCATAGAAGTAAAGATCCCATCAATCCGGGTATTGATGGAAGCTAAGCTTACAGAAGCTGAGTGGTGTCAAAGTCGACACAACGAACTGAATCTAATCGAAGAGAAGCAAATAATGGCTCTATGCCACTGTCAGTTGTATCAACAGAGAATGAAGAAGGCGTTTGAAAAAAAAAGTCCGACCTCGCGTCTTCAGGAAAGGAGACCTCGTGCTCAAGAAAATACAATCATTTCTCACTGACTCTCGGGGCAAGTGGACCCCAAATTATGACGGCCCTTATGTGGTCAAGAAAGCTTTCTCAGGAGGCGCCTTGAGACTTGCAACCATGGACGGAGAGGAATTTGCCTACCCCTCGAATGTTGACGTAGTCGAGAAATACTTCGCTTAAAAAAAACGTCTCGGTGGATAGAAAACCCAAAAGGGTGGTCCAGGCAAAAATTAGAGACATGATCAAAAAATCATCCCGGTGGATTGCAAATCTCAAAGTACAATCCATGCAAAACTTAGGGATAATGGCAAGTAACTATGTCCAACAAAGGCAAGTCCCTCAGCAACAGTTACGTCGTCCATCAGAAAAGCTCCAGTCAGGGTCATCTTCGACAGAAGCTCAAGATGCTCCGAATTCAAGGTTGGTAGAAGGATAGTGGTCGTTATGTTTCAACGTAGCCCTTTTCCCTGTAAATTACCACTTTCTAAACTTTGTAAATACTCTATGGAATCACGCGTTTGGCTGATTTCCATCCAATCAATAAAATTTGAGCCCTTGTGCTTTTGTTTGCAATTCCTATTTGTTTTAGCTTTACAGAACGACATTTTAATATGATTAACAATTCTTGAAATAAAACAAAAATGAATTTACTTGTTAAACTTTTTCTGCTTTTAAAATAAAAAGATGGCAATTTCTTTTGACTGTTGAACGTTGAAAGAACATCAATCGCTACTCCAGAAGTAATCGAGCTTCAAAGTGCAGGATCGAAGTACTCCTTCTAAGCCAATACGCCTGAATGAAGGATCAGCTATGTCAGATACGAATACTCTATCTGACATCCTCGGCAGAGTTCTTACCTTCTAAGCCCGACCAACGGTTGTTCCCCGCAAGGACTATCTCTCCTAAGCAAGGCAGAATTGTTATCTTGAACCAACGATACTTTTTATCTCCCATTGTGGCCGAGTATCCAGTCATGTTCATCTACTAGTCTGTATGTCGCGTCAGTCTTGTCAGCATATACATACATGCCTCGTGCATTATTGATTTACAATCATATTCATGTTGCATCACTATCACTCTAGTCAGTCTTATCCCCTAGTGATAAGCGTCCTATTGTCAATCGAGTTGTCAGTTCTTTCCTCGTCAGGAAACGTCGTGTTTGAACAACCGCTTCTCCACTTTGTTGTTGAACTAAAGTTGGTTCTTCGACCACTTTGATAACTTGAACCTCTAAAAAGGCAAGAAAACCTTCAACAAACGTCACTCTTTGCCATTGAAGATATTGTCTTCTCTTTCCCGGATTAAGGAAAATCCCTAGAGAAAGCCTCTCAACTAAAGACTTTCGGCAGCATATTGGTTCTTCTCTCCAGAAAGTCAATGTCAACAAAGTCATCAGCACCTGAAAATTGCGGCACATCATATGGCATTTCTTTGAGAAGATCTCGAGAAAAAGTATGGTGTAATATTCCCCAAGCAGACAGCAGTCTCTCAAGAGACTCGCTCTCCCCAGTAGATTTGACAAATGGCATCTCCAACAGAGAAGTTTGTGCCTCTCTACCATCAAAACCTTTTTCGTCAAATGGGATCTCCCCAGGAAAATTCGGCGAGAAGTTTGAGGGAAACCGCTACGCATAGCGTCCCTTGTCAATAAAGTTTATTGACAAAAGAAACTAAGACCAGATCCTTGGTAGGAAACCAGGATCGAGGGGAAGTTCATTCCAGCAACTGAGACCAGTTCCTTGGTAGGAAACCAGGATCGAGGGGAAGTTCATTTCAAAAGAAAACTGAGACTAGTTCCTTGGCTGAAGACCATGATCGAGGGGAAGTTTACCTTTTCTAAGCATTATTGCTTAGCAAAAGAAGATGAATGCGCAAACTACCGTTCATAGCAACCTATTAAAATTTCGGGTAATCCGATATTTAATCCTCTTGCACCCCGAATGCCCGAATAACTTCGCCATTCACACCTTCGGGTCCAAGAAGATTAAATAGGGGCATCTATCATACCCCCAAATTTTGACCACTAAGATTCCCATCATTGTGGAAATCATCATCACAATATGGATGAACCATCATACCTCATTAGTCTCCCCAAAGATGGGTGAGCATCCACTACAATCAAAATTAGGGTTTCAAGCCCTCTCAGAGCTCTTAGACAAAGGATCAATCAAGGAATGACATGATCTTAAACTTGTCTAAAACTCTCAAACATCCACAATGGATCAAGAGGACTCCCACATCAAGGATCAAGCACAAGGTTGCAACATTCCAAGTGGATCAAGCCTCAAGATCGCCAGTGTCACCAAATTAGGGTTTTGGTCGACCAAGGCCTCCAGATGGAAATTTTCCTCTGGGCATGAGCCAATGCTTCAAAGCATAACCTATGATGCTCCAAGGGACATCATAAACCCAATCATCAAGTCAATTTAACCTCAGGGGATGCATTCACAAAAAAGTTAGGAATTAGGGTTTCTTGACCTAATTCACCCCTAAGTTGACTTTTGGGACAATTCATGAGCCAAGACCTCAATACATGATTTGAGGACCTCAAATACACCACATTGATCCATTTGCAACAAATGGATTGATCCAAGAAGCTTGAACAACAAGTTTCATTTTCATATGAACCACAGTTAGGGTTTCGCGAGAAAAGTCAACTGTATCTTTGACTTTTGACCAGGACATGCTCCCTAACCCTAAGACATGATTCAATAAACCCTATAACACCTATGAAATCAATCCATCAAGTTTTATTTAGGTCAAGGACTTGATTTCATAGAGGATTGCACAATTTGGAATTCATCTGATAAAAAGTCAACTGTGCACAAAAGTCAAACTTTGACTTTTTGAGATTTTTCATAAAAATAGTTTTTTAACCCTAAAATGATGTTAATGTATGATTGGAATCATCATTCATCAAGATAAATCAAGAAAAGTGGGATAACTTGTAAAAGGGGTAACCATAAAAAACTTAGAAAATTTTCTAAGTTATGAACAAAGTGGCTAGGGTACCAACTTTGGAGGATCATAACTCCTAAACCACAAAGCCATTTTTTCCCATCCAAAGCTGGATTTGTAGCCCTCATGACCCTCTACAAAAGCTTCAACTACACCTCATTCCAATTCATTATGGATTTTGAGTTATGGAATGGTCAAAATGGCTGAAAACATGAAATGTCACTTTTTCCAACACTTAGTGAAATTTTCACTAAGTCAGAATCTGCCTTACTTTTTTTCAAATGTAGGGACATTTTTCACTTGGATCCAAAAAGTATTAAAATCAAATATGATCAAACAGTTGTTGTATCATATGAGGGCTTTCCTAAATGGCCAAGAACATCACCAAACTCCACTTGAGCCATAAGATATGACAATGGCAATATGCCTTGCTGAAAACTGCCAAGGCTAGGCAGAATTTTGCATTTTTGCTCAATTTGGCAAAATCAGATAATTCCAAGCCTTGTCATCACTTTTGACACATCTGAGGATCAAATCTAAAGGGAACAAACACTGATCCAAGCCTCCAAAGTCTTTGGAACAAGAAGTAGCATGCCAAACCTAGAAATCCCTAAAAGAGGGACAAGACTCCAATTTTGGATTGGAGCATTTAATGGATGCTTAGAGGTGGCATGGACTGACATATTTGCAACTGAATTCATTCAAGAATGATCCAACAACTAGGGAACCAAATGCATGTGCTCTAACCTCTAGTCAATGACTAGAGGAGACTTGGCTTCCCATTGATCAACATTGGCCAAACCTCTGTTGTGGTTGCCATTCACTATTGATCCCAAAATAAAATTGCTCTACTATAAATAGAGCTCATTTGTGCTCAGTTTGAGTACACCAAAGCCATCAAACAGATGCTTTCCTCAAAATCCCTCTCTTTAGGCCAAAATGCCTTCTTTAGCAAGGTAACTCTGAGTTTTTCAGTTAGGGAGCATTTCCATCACAACTCATGATCCAAACACATCCAATATATCATATCTAAGCTGTCCAAACTCATACAAGTGATCTGTAACACCAAAATCACAAAGTCACTTCTCAAAACCTCAAAATAGTACTTTTGTACATTTTTCAAGTCATGTCTTGATTCAGCCACTTTCCAAACCAGATAAAACCTCAAACATACTCCAAATATCATCCTTGAACTGTCCCAAATGGTTCCCCCCATCTGGAACACCATTTGAGGGAGTTACTATTTTGGTCATTTTAACCCCCTTTGCAAGAAAGGGCCAGTTTGTGTTTTTACAGGTTCCAGCTGATTCCACTCATCCTAAAAGCTACTAAGGGATCATTTGAGAGTGTCCAAAGCATCAAACCGTTTCTGGAATAAAGAACTTGACAGATTGCACAAAAACTCCAAAAGCTCAAAAGAGAGGTAAGCCTCGTGACTTGAACTTTCCAAAATATGCATTGCTTTGAAGTCCACTGATCATGTACACCTCATACATGTTATATATGTTTGTTTGAACCAATTCATCATGTAATTCATGCCTGTATCAAAGTGTAGCATAGAAAATGCAATTATAGGCCTATTTCATAACCTCTATCGTATTTTGAGGAGGGAGTATGATCTGTAAAAAAATAACACCACCATTTGATTCCTTGTGAAATTCTAGGCCAGATGCATATAAATTTTGTCCCCAACCATGGAGAAATGAGAAAGTTATGGACCTTCCCGTTTCTAGCCAAAACTTGCCTTGCCTTGCATTGGCCAGGCCTAGAAAACAAGGCAAGCCTTGTATATTTGTTGGTTTGTTTTAATCAACGGATGTATCACCATCCCAGTGGTTAGGCGCGCGCCCTATAGCCTTGAGGCCATGGGTTCAAACCCCACCCATGCCATTTTGTGTTTTTTTCACATTTTGCTATTTTTTCCATATTTTCATGTTTTGTTACTTAATTGGAAAATTAATAACTTTTTCAATTTTAATTATTTTTTATTGGTTCTTTTTGCAAAAAATCACAAAAATGTTAAAATATTTTATTCCACAAAAAAATTAAGTTTATATTATTTATTTAATACAATTAGTATTTTTGTGAATAAATTCATTTTTTAATTGTTTTTAAACATTTAAAAGTGAATATTTACTTTGAAAATCAAAACCAAGTGAGTTTTAATTCCTCTTGTGATTAAACCTCATTTTTCAAACCTAAAACAAAAATCACAAGTGGTTTATTCAAATTTATTTGGTATTTTTATCATTTTTTATTTGATTTTCTTTAAATATTTACTTTTAAAAGAAAACAAATTAGGGTTTCTTTGATTTTCACCCTCATAAAACATTTTCAAACACTCATGGGCCTCTAATAGAGTGTAAGACCCAATCCTTTGTAAATACTAACCTTTCTTGGGCCTCACTCATTGTATAAGTCCCGTTGTATTTTAAATGTTCGGGGCGAAACGAACCATCTGGGTCTCTCCTCGAGCTATAAGACCCATTCAAAAACTCTTTGGGCCTCTAATAGAGTTTAAGACCCAATCCCCTTTTAACCAAAACAATTTTGGGCTTAGATATTGTATAAGTCCCTTTGTGGTAAAATAAAACCTCGGCACGATCGCCAGTTGAAAAATTAAACCCTTGGGCCTACCCTCGTGTTATAAGCCCCATTCTTTAAAAATAAATCTTTGGGCCCCTTGAGAGAGTGTAAGACCCATCCCCTTTGTACAGAAAACCTTTCTTGGGTCTCATTCACTTGTATAAGTCCCTGTACAAAACGACAGTGCGATCACTGATTAAACCTTCGGCCTCTCCTTGAGCTGTAAGCCCCAATTTTCCTTTCAAAGCACTTTCCCATTTGATTTTGTAATATACTGCTTTCCATTTCTTTGTTGAACAACTAACCAAACAGCATGGAAGCTCTACAACCGAGTAAGTGTTTACCCGCTTTCATTTACCGCTTTCATATGTATATAACTGTACTGTGGGGTTGTTTCACTGTAAGTCTTCTTTCATAAACTCATATCGACTGTGTAATAATAGTATAAATATTTAGAGTTTCCCCGGCAACTACGTCTTGAACTAGACAAAACCTCGTCTCCTTGCAACAATTTTAGATAACTAGATCTAAGAAATTACCCCTTTGAACAGTTCATATACAGAAGGCCAATGTTCCAAGTGAAACCCCTTCTGGAACTGTTCAGCAGCCTCCTCTTGGGCTTAGTGCAAGGACTCGCAGGCTTCCTAAAAGCATCCCCATCTCCTCTTGGGCATTGTACAAGGACCCGTCGGCTTCTTAGAAGTTTTCACAGCCTCCTCTTAGGCTTCATATAATGATTCTTCCTCCGGGAAGATAGCCTCCTCTTGGGCTTCGTACAAATTGTCCCTCGGCTTCTTAAAAGTTTCCAACCTTCTCTTGGGCTTCGTACAAATTGTCCTGATGACCTCCTAGAGGTATAGGAACAGAAATTAGTCATCTTAATAGAACAATTTTTCAAAGAGTCTAGATCTCACTACTACTGTTTCTCAAGCATAGCACAAAAGATAAAACTCATAGACTCGGACAGTCTAAAGCTCGATTGGATTCCCAGTTTCCCTAGAGAACAGGAAATAATCCCAACCCTCATAGCAGATCCATGAGTATAACATTACTCATTTAAGAACTGAGTTTCTCTTTTATCCAATACTGGACCTATCACTCAATTGAAACAGTTATTATAGCCTCCTCTTAGGCTTTGTACAATGATTCTCCCCAGCGGAGCTAATCTTTTCACACTCTCTTGTTGAGTATAAAATACTCTCTTGTTGAGTCAAACACTTTCAGCCTCCCTTTCGGGCTTCGTACGAGATAGAAAGTCACTCTCTTGTTGAGTATAAAAGACCCTCTTGTTGGGTCACAAACTTTCAGCCTCCATCTCGGGCTTCGTACGAGATACAAAATCACTCTCTTGTTGAGTATAAAAGACTCTCTTGTTGAGTCAAACAACTTTTAGCCTCCATCTCGAGCTTCGTACGAGATACAAAACACTCTCTTGTTGAGTATAAAAGACTTTCTTGTTGAGTCAGACATCTTTTGCCTCCATCTCGGGCTTCATACGAGATACCAAAAACACTCTCTTGTTGAGTATAAAAGACCCTCTTGTTGGGTCACAAACTTTCAGCCTCCATCTCGGGCTTCGTACGAGATACAAAATCACTCTCTTGTTGAGTATAAAAGACTCTCTTGTTGAGTCAAACAACTTTTAGCCTCCATCTCGGGCTTCATACGAGATACAAAACCACTCTCTTATTGAGTATAAAAGACTCTCTTGTTGAGTCAGACATCTTTAGCCTCCGCCTCGGACTTCATACGAGACACCAAATCACTCTTTTGTTGAGTATAAAAGACTCTCTTGTTGAGTCAAAACCCTTTAGCTTCCGTCTTGGGCTTCGTATAAGACACACAAAAATACTCTCTTTTTGAGTCGAACCCTTTTTAGCCTCAAATCTTGGGCTTCGTACAAGACAGAAAGAACATTTTCC
Source organism: Lathyrus tuberosus (assembly GCA_022829125.1). Lineage (NCBI taxonomy): Eukaryota > Viridiplantae > Streptophyta > Magnoliopsida > Fabales > Fabaceae > Lathyrus > Lathyrus tuberosus. The sequence goes on from JALAZF010000498.1 coordinate 18,321, forward strand.
CCAGAAAAGTCAACCATTTAGCCTCCTCTTAGGCTTTGTATATGGAAACCCCGGTTGAGACAATCAACCTTTTAGCATCAAATCATGCTTTGATCACAACATACAAACATCAACAACTCCTTCCCCCCCATGTAATTGCTGTAAGCGGCAAGCCTCTGGATTATTTACATCCACGCAATTGTCCCTCTTTTAGCATGAGAAATTCTTAAGGAAAGATGGTATTGCTCTACACTGAGTTAAAGTCTTCTCCTTTTGGTTGAAAGTCCCCTATAAAGGAAATTATGGCATTACTGGATTCACATATCCTAGTTAAAGTAATCCTCCTTTATAACCAGTCACCCAACAGTTGTGACAAACAGACCAAAAATCCCCCCTTTAGAGATGACAAATTCTCTCTAAAAGAAAAACCCTTTAGCTTCTTATCTTGGGCTTTAATAAAGATACAAATAGACCCTTCAACTTCACATCTTGGGCTTCGAACAAGATACAAATCATTTTTAGCTTCACGTCTTGGGCTTTGAACAAGACACCAAAACACCATTTCCTCCAATAGAATAGGAGGAACTACGATCGCTCTGATTTCCCTGTTTCAGTAAACGGGAATACGTAGGCATAAGATTGAAAGAAAAATCTTAGCGAGCACACTAATCAAAAAACCCAAAATCCCGTACCTTCACACATCAATCTAAAAGCATCAGTCCTAACATCCTTCCAATAACATAGTCCCGTCATTTCAACTTTAACAAAGTAGGCAGAAAGAGCCCCCACTTCCATATAGCATCCGTAACCTAATAGACCGCTGTTTAAACTCAGTATGCAAGCAGGGTTAGTTGGAGACATCTATTTCCCTTCCTTCGTCAGCTTCAATAGGATAAAAAATGAATCGACCTGTAGTCCCCCAAAGAGTGACAGTGCTTAAGAACCACGTCCAAAATCGTTCGCTACAAATGTTCTATCATTCGGGGCGTGTTCTAGGGATTTGTGTCTTTTGTCTTGTGTTTTTCATTTGGTGCTTCTGTTGTATGTGTTTCTAATGTGTGTGGCTTCTGTCATATGTGTTTCTAATGTCTTGAACTCTTTATATTCAAGTTTGTGGGCAGGTTGGTTTTCTTGTGTTTCAGAAAAGTTTCTTCTTCCACTATAAGAGGGAGATTTATTCCTCCATGACAAGGATCAGTTTGGGGCTTAGGGGGAGTAACTTGGATATTCCTTAAGATGCGGGTTATCTCCTTCCTCATGTACACAGTTTACATGTTCTTACATGTAACTTGTGTTGTGTGTTTGTGGTATTATTCCTCTCTCCAGGTTTATTGTGCAAAAGGTGTTTTAGCCAAAATTTGCCAAAGGGGGGAGATTGAAGGTTCCATGGTTTTAGGATTGACAACAATTTTTGTAAAACATGGTTAATGTGGAAAACATGTATCACAACCAGAAGTTGAGCAAGATGTCATGACATCTTGACCAACTGGTACATCAGAGTCTGTTGTTATGTTTCCTGACGGATGTTCTGACAGATGTTGTGACATGTTATACCAGAACTTCAGAAAAATTCTGCATTTTAAATATTTGAAGACTTGATTTTTAAATATGATATTCTGAATGGTTTGAGTCCTCATTCAGGCGTAGCTAAGCAAGGATATTTTAGGAACGTTGCAACTTTGGTTTGGTTTCATAAAAAGGATATTGGAGACTTTTTAAGAAACTTTGAAGATTTGTTCCAATTTTTGTGTAGACGATCTTGCACGTGGTTTACAACTGAAAGAGTTGACTGGATTGAAGAGTCCAAGCCCATACTGCTAGAGTCTATATAAAGAAACTCACTAAACCTAAAAACGTGTGAAAAAGTATTATTGAAGAAACCGTGTGTGCACAAATAAGGGTTTAGGGTTTGAAGTTGTTTTAGTGTGTTGTTGTATTGTGTGTCACTTATGTATCTTCCGATACATTGAGATAGAATGATTGTTAATTGTCAATTGTTCACTCTAAAGATTTTAAGCAAGAGTGTATTGTTCTTAGTTGAAGCGTTTAAGAAAAACTAAGTATTGTACTTGGAAGTGTGTTTACTTCTGTTTTTGGTGTTGTTGAATTGTCATTGGTTGTGACTGGTAGGAAGTGGGAGGGGATTCTCATATCTAGGAGTGTCTTAGGTAGAAGTTGTACTGGGTAGGGATTAAGTGAAAAGTTGTAAACTGGGATTGTTTAACTTTGAATTAATACTACTAATAGTGGATTTCCTTCCTGGCTTGGTAGCCCTCAGATGTAGGAGAGTTGCACTGAACTAGGTTAACAATTGCTTGTGTTTTTACTATCTTTTTATTGTGTTTATTATCTTGTCTCTACGTGTTTAACAGTTCAGATATTAGTGTCGTAACATCTCCTTCAATACTCATATCTGATACCAGAATTTCAATAACAAAAAAAACATAATAAAAGAACAAAAAGCAAGAAAAAAACTTTTGGTAGGATTCGAATCTTGGACCTCATGCTTAATATTCTCACCACACTACCAACTGAGTTAATTGACTAAATCAAAATGAAAAGCTCCTTTAAAAAAAGGAAACCTGCGCAAAATTTGGGGTATGATAGCGAGAGTTTACTTATCTTGGGAGCTCTAAGTCCCTCAAGCAAAGTTATATGTAGCTTGGATGACTAGACTATAAACCCCTCATGTGAGGCGTTAGACCCCTTCGGGCGGGATTTCTGTAAAACCCACGGACAAGACTTGTAATTAAGTCTCTTAGGAAAAACTTCGGTCGCACCTCTTAGGCTTAATTTCTATGTCTTGATCCCGCGCGAGGAAAACTTAAGTCCCTCAAGCGAGAGTTTACTTTTCCTGGTAGTTCTAAGTCCCTTAGACGAGGTGTTGGACCTCTTGGGCGGGACTTTTGTCAAGTCCTTAGACAAAACTTTTGATTAAACCTCTTACGCTAGACTTCATTCATGCCTCTTAGGCATGGTTTCTATGTCTTGATCCACCCTAAGGAAAACCCTAGGTACCTTAGGCGAGAGTTTATTTAGTCTGGAAGTTCTAAGTCCCTTAAGCAAAGTTATATGTAACTTGGCTGATGAGACTATAAGTCCCTCATGCGCTATATCCCTCGGACGAGACTTCTATCGATCCATCATACAAGACTTATGATTAAGTTTCTTAGGCCATACTTCATACGCGCCTCTTAGGGTGATTTCTATGTCTTGATCCCGGCCGAGGAAAACATTAAAGTCCCTCAAGTGAGAGTTTACTTATCCTAGAAGTTATTAGCCCTTTAGGCAAAGTTATATGTAGTCTGCATGATGAAAACATAAGTCCCTCAAGCGAGGTGTTGGACCCCTTGGGTGGGACTTCTATCAATCCCTCAGACAAGACTTGTGATTAAGCTTTTTAGTTTAGATTTCGGTCGCACCTCTTAGGCGTGGTCTCTATGTCTTGATCCCGCCCGAGGAAAACCCTAAGTCCCTCAAGCGAGAGTTTACTTAACTTGGGAATCCTAAGTCCCCCCGACAAGGCACTGGACCCCTCGGGAGGGACTTCTATCAAGCCCCCAGACAAGACTCGTGATTAAGCCTCTTAGGTTATACTTCAGTTACTCCTCTTGGGCGTGGTTTCTATTTCTTGATCCCGCTGAAGGAATAGGGCACAGGTTACAGAAAAACCAGTTTCATACAACCAGAGGCTTGATTGCATATATGATGATGAGCCTTTAAGATTTGAGAAAGATCCTTTGGTTTCGATTAAAAGGAATTAGGGTTAAGTCCCATTAGAAAGGGTCAATCCGGGAAATGGTTCAATAAAAGGCCAACATTTATAAGTGCTGGAGTTGAGCCAGACTTGAAGTCCTATATAATAGAGTTACTGAATGAATTCAGATGTTGTTTTGCTTGAGATTATGATGAAATGCCATAACTCAATTGATATTTGGTGGAATTGAAACTACCAATTAGACATGATAAGATACTGAGGAAATAGACGCCAAAGAGGTTTGCACCAGCAAGAATGTAAAATATCAAAGAGGAGATGGAAAGGCTTCTCAAGAATAAGCTCATAAGAACAGCCATGTATGTCGAATGTGAAAGCACATGTTGTTTGACTAAATTTTGCTAAAACATTCTGATGATAAACTTGAAGAATCTGCAGAAGAAAAAGATGTCGAAGGAAATGTCTTGACATCCTGACTTGGTAAGTTAGTAGGTTTTAATCTGTTGCAAGAATTAAGGAACCGATCAAGGAAACACAAGATCAAAGATTCAAAGCCCAAGACAAAAAAGAAGACTATATAAGGAGACTTAGACCTAGGGTTATAGACTGTAACTTTTGTATCACTTATAACTTTGTAACCTAGTTCTCTTGTGTTGAATAAGGGTTTAGGGTTTGAGAGTCGTTGGCTCTCTTAGGAGTTGTAAGTCTCCACTCTGTATTATGGGATACAGGGTGGAAGGCATAGGTACAGGTAGATAACCAGAAGCTTGTAGGTAATGGTTCTTGTATTGTTCTTGGACGAAGCTTTGAAGCAAGTCCAAGATAACTTGAAGGTCAAGAAACTGCAACAGTTCTGAATTGGCAGAAGACAGAGATATCACAGGTTATGATTGGGATGTGAGTGGGGTATCTCGTATCAGGGTTCTAAACGGTGGAGTTTAACCTTGGTAAAGATGTTCATGGGGTAGATGTTAGGGATAAAGTTGTAAACGTGGGAGTTTAACTTTGTAACAGTCTACACAATAGTGAATTCTTCATCCTAGATTGGTATCCCCCAGATGTAGGTGAATTGCACCGAACTGGGTTAACAATTACTGTCTTATTTAACATTTTGCAATTTACAGTTTTGTTAATCTTCTTGACTGACATGTTGGATCAGATGTCGTGACATCTGTGAGGATGCAATTCTGATAATCAAGGTATCAGTCTGCTCCTGCGCCTCCAAGTTTAAAAGATTATGTAGCACAATGTCTTGACATGTGTTAGGACATTTGTTGTCTGCATAGGCCAGAATTTCAATTGGTATCAGAGCATGCATCCTGTCTGGTTCTGGATGAGATCCTTGGGAGATACTTTCTGGTGCTTAAACGAGGAGGAGTTTTGGAGATCAGATCAATCAACTCAGACATACTCAAGGGTATTAATGGATGAGATGGATGACCTGGATCGATGGGAACAACCCAGAGGTTGTTCATGGTGCTGAGGAGGTTCTACAAAAACAACAGGAGAAGTGGCTAGTTCTCTTGTTGGCGTGTCTTATAAGATGTTCTGACATCTTATTAGGGCAAGCAGGATCTATTCCTTGGTGGTTCCGCTGCATGAGTTTCTGATGAAAAAGCTCTAGAATTATGGGATTCTGGAGTTGTTACTGAAGACAGTTGGTGGAAGGTCTCAATCGTCGGCCTCTATATTTGAAGATATTTGTATTCTTTTATTCCAAAGTCGGGAGCGATGGAGTGAAGGAAGTTGTGGTCAGATATTTGGTATGATGACTTGGTACTTGGAAGCTTGGTTTCCTGGTGCAGTTTGGAGTCAGTTGAAGAGGAGAGGAGTTGAGATAAAGTTTATCAGGTTCTTTCTCTAGGAGTTTGATAAATGTTTGGTCGTCTAGGTTGTCAAAGATACTTGAGATTTCTCTCAAGTCCACTCATAAAGACATCTATGTTGTGTATCTGGAGTCTTCTAGTTACTCTTCTGACTAGAAGGTGTTTCTTTGAAACACGATCTGAAGAAAGTGGAGGTGATTTATTTTCACCATCCAGAAACAGCAAGGAAGGATTCATCTCTCTTGACCCTAAGAGTGGATCCAATCGGATTGAAGATTTGTTGAGGTAAATAAGACTTGTTCAGAGAAAGTCTTAGTTACTCGAGTCAAGGGTGGCAGCCTTGGTATCTCAACATTGTCATTGAAGAAGATACTTTCAAACAGATTGAATGCTTTATAGGTATTCATGACATGATCTGGTGAAGCTCAGCTGCAGCAATGAAGAAGGGTTTTTGTACAAGGATTTAAGATCAATTGCTATTTGTGGAATCCACAAGTATTTAATTGATTATCCTTGAAAGTCAAGATTGGGGATGTACTGTCAAATGTTCTAACATCGTTTCATCAGAGGCTTGGAGAATCATGGGAGGGGTTATGCATTCACTCACAAGTCTCCTAGGTGTTAACCTGGGATTATTGGCTTAGCATCTGTTCCTAGAAAGTATTGTGAATGACGTGTCAAGATGGTGATGCTGTTGAAGATGGAGATGGAAGCTTATGAAGATATAATAATCTTGATGGTTACAGCTTGGGTCAGTTTATTTCTGATTTGGGTGCTTTGGAGCATAGTGTTTGCTCTGGTTGTGAAGGTCGAGGATAAGTGGCAGTTATCTCTAGCTTTCTATTAATGGCTCAACTAAGGGAAGTGGCATTCTTTGGTATGGCTATGGGGTAGTCTTGGACTACTTATTTTCTGAAGATTCAGATGTGGCAGGTTTGAAGTCTTTGGAGTTTCAAAGTAGAATGTAGGTTGTCTACTCAAAACTTGGTTGTTGAATCAAGTCTGTGAGAGCATGGAAATATGTTTTTGCAAAGGGAGGAGGTTCTTCTAAGTGGTAAAAGGAAGAGTTGAATTCAACAGTTGGATGTCATAATGTTTTGACATCTAGCTTAACATCAGAAGTCTTAGCTGGTGATGTGGCACATCAGCTTAAGATAAGGTGATCTACAGGAGAATGGGAGTGATGGATTCTTCAAAAAGGTCTATCTCATGCAGTTTGCGGGAGCTGTGGATGAGAAGATGTTACATGACTAAGAGGCTTGGTGGATCCAATATGTCTTGCTATAGGGCAAGTAGTTCGTGTGACTTGAAGATCTAGTTTCATTAGTAGATCAGGGTATCTTGTGGGAGTTCTGAAGATGAGTGAGGTCAATCAAAAGGTGGCATTTGATTGGTTTCACAATGTGCGTTCAAGCAGGATGATTGAAACTGATTGCTCTTTTGTAGAAGAGTAGTTAGTTGAAATTGTTGAAGGTTCTGGTTCTCTGGGAGCTTGTGGCAGAAGTTTTGGGTTGAGGATAGAAGCATGCCTTCTTTGGTGGATGAGAATTTATCTCTCTCTGGGTTTCTGAAATTTTCTTTGTTCAAGTTGGTGGCACAGTGTTGTTTGAAGATCTTCAGTGTGGATTACTATGCTGATAGTAAGTCCATTAGTGGAGCATATCAAGAACCATGGTGTGTAGTGTCTGTGATGTGCGTAAGATGTCCTAACAGATGTTAGAACATCCTTGGGTTGGATATCCTTGGTGAAGGATTTCAGGTTCTGTGATGAACTAGTTGCTTGCATCGTGTCCAAGAAGTATCTACATGATCATCCGTGAGAATGATGGAGTAGAAGGGTTCCTTGGAAGAAGGATGTAAGTGTTTGTGAAGACTGAAGTGAACCACATTTTGATTGCTTAGAAGTCTGTTTCCTGAATGCATTCAGAAGTGGAGATTCACCATAAATCAGAAGTATTCCAGATTATCATACGGGAGATTGATAGGAATGACTTTCTTGGATTGCGGGGTGTTTACCTCTAATGCTGGCCTGGTGAGATCAGTGGTAAATCTTGCATATGAAATTGGAGCCCTTGGAGCAAGTCATGCTAGTAGTGGATCAGTTTAGAAGCTGTGAAGTTCTGGAGCATGCATACGATAGCTAACATCGTTATAATAAACTAAGGGGCCATGTGCGTCTCTTTGAGGAATATAAAGCATTCTAATTCAATTGGTTTGTGCCTCAAGCAGCTGGAGTTCTATACATGAGAATTCAAGAGGAGTTTGTATGGTGTGTAGATGGTTGCAGGATGAGGGGGATCAATGGGACTTTGATCTCAAGCCAAGAGTTTGTTATGGTTGGTATACACTTCCTCACGGGTAGCAAGATGGTGATCATGTGTGAGTGATTATTGTTTCTTGTCAGAGGGAACAACAAGAGAGTTGATGATTGCATTCAGCAGGTGTGTTGAATAAAGGGTGCACTCTTGAAGACATGAAGACGTGTCTTATGTTTTCCAGTCATTAGCTTGGCTGTTATGTGGAGGAGTACCAGTTACCTTAGTCAGGGGGAGAGGCCTCTTGATCTGAGATGAAGTTCTAGTTTGCATTTGTGCGTCAAGCAAACTGAGATGTCAAGGAGGATGGCTTGACATTATTGTTGAAGATACAGTTTGCATTTGTGCATCAAGAAAACTAAGATGTCAAGGAGGATGGCTTGACATTATTATTGTAGTTCTAGTTTGCATTTGTGCGTCAAGCAAACTGAGATGTCAAGGAGGATGTCTTGACATTAGAGTATTGTTGCAAGTTGTGGGAAACTTGGCAATGCATACTTGAATGGTTCTTATTGGATGCTTAAGAATCATTGACTGAGTCTGGGAGAATTTATTTTTCTCTTCCAGAATGGGATCATAATCTTGTGAAGAAGTTTCTGTATTGTCAAATCAGAAGAAGAATTTGGGAAGAATAGACAATGTCTGGCATGATGTCGGGACATTGGTATAAAACATGTTTGCATGTAATAGGTTCTTTGGTCGGTGTTCTCAAAATAAGAAATTGTCGAAGCAGTCTTGGTCAAAGCGCTATTAGTGGAGTTATTACCTTCAATTAATGGTCCTTTGAATTGACCAGTGTTATTTTCCTGGGTTCGTTACTTCCTAAGGAAATGGCTCGGCTATAAATAGGATTGCCTTGATCTTCTTTAGTCTCAATACTCTCCTTGGGTTGGTGGCAGATGAGGTTCTTCAAAATCTAGGTATGTTGTGTCTGGATTTGGGGCTGTCTTGGTCATTTTTGCCAAGTTTTGGCTAAAAAGGGGGAGAATGGTTTTCTGATGCTGTCTGGGTTTGGGTAAATTCCTGCAGTTGTTTGGCAAGAATGTTGGTTAAGATGTTCTAACATCTTAACAATCTTTATTTTCCTTGTGTCTTGTGATCTAAGTTGTGAAGCAGGCTGTGTCTTGTGACTTGAGTTACGCAATCTATGTTCTCGGTGTTACGAAGCCTACAACTGTTGTTTCTTTTCTGGAGGAGTCTTCTGGTTCCCAAGACCTCTCTTGGAAGGAGGGGGAATATGTTGATGGGGAGACTCTCTCAGACCTTAGCTCCAATCAATTCTGAAGATAAAGGAGTCTTGATGAAGGAGCCTTGCTGTTTGCAGAATGCAGAAGAAAATGTTTGTTTTAGCCCAAATTTGTCAAAAGGGGGAGATTGAAAGCACATGTTGTTTGACTAAATTTTGCTAAAACATTCTGATGATAAACTTGAATAATTTGCAGAATAAAAATATGTCGAAGGAAATGTCTCGACATCCTGACTTGGTAAGTTAACAGGTTTTAATCTGTTGCAAGAATTAAGGAACGGATCAAGGAAACACAGGATCAAAGATTGAAAGCCCAAGACAAAAAGAAGACTATATAAGGAGACTTAGACCTAGGGTTATAGACTGTAACTTTTGTATCACTTATAACTTTGTAACCTAGTTCTCTTGTGTTGAATAAGGGTTTAGGGTTTGAGAGTCATTGGCTCTCTTAGGAGTTGTAAGTCTCCACTCTGTATTATGGGATGCAGGGTGGAAGGCATAGGTAATGGTTGTTGTATTGTTCTTGGACGAAGCTTTGAAGCAAGTCCAAGATAACTTGAAGGTCAAGAAACCGCAACAGTTCTAAAATTGCAGAAGACAGAGATATCACAGGTTGCGATTGGGATGTGAGTGGGGTATCTCGTATCAGGGTTCTAAACGGTGGAGTTTAACCTTGGTAAAGATGTTCATGGGGTAGATGTTAGGGATAAAGTTGTAAACGTGGGAGTTTAACTTTGTAACAGTCTACACAATAGTGAAGTCTTCATCCTGGATTGGTATCCCCCAGATGTAGGTGAATTGCACCGAACTGGGTTAATAATTACTATCTTATTTAACATTCTGCAATTTACAGTTTTGTTAATGTTCTTGATTGACATGTTGGATTAGATGTCGTGACATCTGTGAGGATGCAGTTCTGATATTCAAGGTATCAGTCTGCTGCTGCGCCTCCAAGTTTAAAAGATTATGTAGCACAATATCTTGACATGCATTAGGACATCTGCTGTCTGCATAGGCCAGAATTTCAGAATGATTAGCAAATATTGTCCTTATGATTAAAAAGAATAGGACTCTTAGAGTCTATATAGACATTAGAGACCTAAATGTTGATACTCCAAAAGATGATTCCCCTATCCTATGGAAAAAATGTTAGTCAATTCAGCATGAGGCTTTAAGTATTTAAGTATTTTAGGTGGGTATTATGGATATAATCAAATTTTTATTGCAGAGTAAGATGTGTTGAAAATGACATTTCGATGCTCTGGGCATTAAGAACTTATGAATAGGTAGTGATGCTTTTTGGCCTAAAGAATGCTGGTGCGACGTACCAAAGGGCGATGAATCATATGTTTCATGATTTCGTCGAGACCTTTATGTAAGTATACATTGATGATATAGTCATTAATTCTTCGTCGAAAAATGGTCACTTAGACCACCTTCGACAATCCTTTGAAAGGATGAGAGAACATGGACTTAAAATGAATCCATTAAAATGTACTTTTTGTGTTCATGCAGTTGACTTTCTAAGATTTTTGTTCACAAGAAAGACATAGAAATAAACCAGAACAAAACAAATGCCATATTCAATGCAAAGCCTCCATCAAATAAGAAGCAAATCCAATCTTTGATTAGGAAGATAAATTTCTTAAGGAGTTTCATTTCAAATCTATATGGCAAGACAAAAACTTTTTTTTCTTTGCTACGATTAAAGAAAGAAGAAGAATTCAGATAGGAATCAGAACATAAAAAAGCCTTTGAGGAGATTAAGATGTACCTGCCAAATTCTCATACATTCTTACCTCCTGAGAGGAATAAACCTATAAAATTGTATATTTTTACATCTGATTCGACAATAGGAAGTATGTTAGATCAAGAGGATGATAATGGCGTCGAAAGAGCCATTTATTTCCTTAGTTGAATTTTAGATGATGAAGAAACTAGATATAGCCGAATAGAAAAATTGTGTTTATGTTTATACTTATCTTGTACGAAGTTGAAATATTATATAAAACCAACAAATATTTTCGTCTATTCTCCTTTCGATTAGGATTGGTCTCTTAAAAAAGGAATCTTAAAACCCCGCAAAATAATTCCCACTAAATAGGTGAAAAACAAAAAGAAAAAATAGTGAAAATTTGGTCTCTCACATGAAAGATCTATCAAGATATAAAACTTCAGAGTATTACCTTTTATTTAAGTAAGAATCATAAAAATCTTGGAATGTTCTATTTTATTTAAATAATTATAATAAATTGTGTAAAATTTAAACTGCTAGGATTTTTGTAAACTTTGTTTCAGATATTATGTTTTGAAACAAAAGTTTTTTATTTTTTTTATTTTATGTGCACCACTTTTAAGTATCTATTTCTTTCCTCTTATTCATAATTTTTAAAGGGAGTTATTTCTACATATCTTTAAATAAAAATATTCTTACACTAAATCTCTACACTTATATCGTATTTTATAGTTCACCAATACGATGAACAGTAAAATATTATAATAATATTTTTTAAATATAAAAAAATTATTTTTTATTTTATTTTAAGATTAAGTGATAGTGATATAAAATTGTATGATTAACCAACTTCATAACTTTATTAACCAATATTTTATATTTTATTAACCAACTTTGTTTACTGATGAAAATTATTTTTAATATATATCTTGACATTTATTAACCAATTTCATGACTTTATTAACCAACTTTTTACTTTTCATTAATCAGCTTTGCTTTACTATAAAAAATTATTTTTAATATCTGAACGTTTATTAATCAACTTCATCACTTCGTTAACCAACTTTTTACATTTTATTAACCATCTTTATTTCATTACTTTAAAGTTACTATTCACAAGTACTGTTCAAGCACTGTTTACACATTGTTCATAAAAAATATTTTTTTTATTAAAAAAGTGAACAGTGTATGCAATGTGACCGTGAAGGCTGATCAGATCCTGTGATGGGCCAAGAAGAATGTATGCGATGCTGGGTGTGTGAGATGAGGAGGGGGTGTACCTGCAAGGCACTCTGATGCTAAAGTAAGAATCGGTGGAGAGAAAGGCAAGTACAAAAGTATGAGTTCTTAGGATGATTTTTTGGAAACCTGACCCTCTCAAATGAGAGGGTTTATATAATGCCCCCAGCGCGTGGCCAACGGTCCTTATTTTTGGGGTGAAATAACCATTTCTGGAAGAATAGGTAACTGCCAAAACTAGCCGTTATGACGGGCAGCGATGCCCAAAACTAGCCGTTGCCACGGGCAAGGGCGTAGTTCCGGGCAGATGCGTTATGACCGTTCTTGGATGATAGAGCCGTGCGTAACGGGAAGAAATGCCGGGGAGGAGCAAATGACCTTGAGATTCATCTGTCCACATGTGCCCGGTAGAGGTGCAGAAAGGTAAATGCTACCCCACCTCAGCTGGACTTAGGCAATTGGGCCATTTTGGGAGCAGAAGCGGATTGGACCATGCCTAGCCATTGGTCCAGTCCGGAACAGGAGCCCCCCAAGTCGTTGCTCCCGAGCATGGGAGTGATGACTTAAGGATAGCTCGCAGCCCCGGGGAACTATGAAGAAGCCATTGTTTGCCGACGAGACAGGATTATCCTTGGATTCCCGGGGGTTATAGTGCCCGCGGGGTACGTAACGTTGGTCGGGCAGCCCGGCCTACGGGGAGACCAACAGTTGAGGTACTCTAAAGAGACGTGACGGTATGTGTGCCTCGAGGCTTGTGCAGCATTAACTGCGTCATGATGGCAAGGCTAGGGTCATGATGATGCCCTTAGCCGCGCATGCTCGTGTACATGCTCTCAGACTGTATATAAAGGAGGGAAAGATGCTCATTTGTGTTTTCGATTCTCTTTCTTTCTTTGTTCTTCTTAGAGTTCTCAGTTCATCGCCGCCGTCAGCCACCGCGTCAGCCGCCACACGTAGCTTCGAGCAAGCTCTTCGGACCTCCACACTTTCCTCGACCACGTAAGTTACCTGTTTCCCTCTTTATTTATAGGTTTTTCATTTCTGTTTAGTTATAATGCATACAGTTAGGTTAAACTTAGGTGGGTTTGTTGTGTTTTTCCGGCGTCTATTGGTGGTAGACGGTGGCTTGGCCATCTTCTGCGGCTGATGTGGTCGCCGAAGCTCCCTAGAGACCTTAGAGTTAGACCGTTTCCGGTGCTATCGCGATGATGGCGCCGGTGTGACTGGTGAAGCTACCTAGTTTTCGCTAGCTCTGATGATTTTTCTGATGAACATATGAATTTTCCAGTGGAGCTTCAAACGGAAGCTGGGTAGTAGGTCGGGGACATTCCTCGTAAGCGCATGAGGGGTTGCCTCCGGGCATCTCCTCACGGGAGACCCTTGTGTTTTTTGATTTAGGGCAGGGACACCGTCCTCGGCCCTTCACGCGCCCTTTCACTTGACTAACGGTGGAAGGGTGGATTTGATTTTGCAGTCGAATTCACTTTTGTCCTCTGCTTTTCAGGTGATCGAGTTGGCGCACGAGTCCGAGCAAGAGATTCTCATAGACTCATCCGAGGAGAGCTCCTCGAAGAGTAGCGACACTGAGGTTTCAAATGCCCCCAGCGAAGTTGGGGAAGATCCCGATCAAGGTTCTGCGGGGGAATGGACTGTAGCGGAGCCAGCCGAGCACGCGTCCATTTTCGCGTCCTATGCCGGGGATGTTTTTACGGACGTAGGGCCAGAAGGGGAGTGGAAGATACATTTCCCCGGTCAAGACGATCGTATATGCACGGACTACGGGGAAAGGTTCCCAATGTATGAGTCCGCTTTCAAGGAAATAGGGTTGAGGCTGCCCTTTACTGACTTCCAGTAATCTATCTTTGTTCATTTGGATTTAGCCTCGTCACAAATGCATCTGAATTCATTGGCTTTTATCCGCGCCTTCGAGCTGACTTGCGAATTCCTGAAGATAGGAGCTACGAAGCCCTTGTTCTTTACCATCTTCCACCTCCAACGGCAGGTCTCGGGGAAGAGGTATGGATGGGTCTCGCTAAAGCAACCAAGAAAATTGTTTAAGCCATTCTCGGAGTCTATCAGGACCTTCAAATAGAGGTTCTATGTCATCGAACCTGTGCCGGAGAAGGCCCAAAATACCACGTATGCCTGGGCGGTGTCAACAGACGAGGAGGACAGAGATATGTATGACGAGGAAGGGAAGTTGTTGGCGGGCAGGGTGTTCAAATTCCCTTTTCGTTGGAGTGGGAGCCACTTCACTCGCGGTACTGGCCATTATCTTGCCCAACCGGATATGCTGGACGAGCAGGACATAGCCGGTTACGAGGCACTGGTCAACTACGTTAACTCCTTCAGGCCCGCTGAGTGTTGGACGAAGAAGGGTGCCCCGATCTTCGAGGAAGATGGTGGGAAGAGAGTGGAGTATCGTTACATAAAAACGAAGGCGCTTCTGGAGTACAAGACCCTTGCGGATGCTTTTAAGCTACTTGGTAGTTTTAGCATTTTTTAGCTTTTCCGAATTATAACCTCTTCGATGGCTGACATGTTCGTTATGTTTTTGCAGGTGAGATGCCTTCTGCCCACGAGAGAATGGTGAAGAATGCCCTGGCGAGGGGCAAAGCTGGTGCGGCAACTTCAAAGTCTCGATTTACACAGCGCGTGCCTCCTTCTCAACCTGCTACAGGGAGCTCCTCACCAGTCCGTTCACCAGCTCAGGGATCTCCGGTGCCCTTGACCTCAAGGCTCAAGCGGGCCAGAGTGAATGACTTAGTGGATCTCATTCGGGCGGCCGAGAAGGGCAAATTCGAACTTCCCCCGTGCTTTCATGACAAGAAGTTTTTTGAGGAGGCGTACCTGGTGGTGCCTCAGGCAGAGTCTCTTAGGCTCGAAGGAATTGATCGCCCGAGCAAGAAGGCGGTGCTTACGTAGGACGCCTCCGCGTTGGTCTGGGTCATAGAGATGGAGGCTGTCTATGCTGAGGGAGATTCCTTCTCTGAGTCTGAACTTAGAAAGGCCCAATCGACCATAGCATCCCTGGAGACAGTGAGGAAGGCCAAAGAGGAGGCCAAGGCTGCCAATGATGCGAGGAAGAAATCGGACGAGGAGGCTGCCAGGCTGAGAGGGGAGAAAAAAACTCTGGTTGCCGAAAAGAAGGCTACTGATGAACTGGTCGAGCAGATAAGGTCTGCAGCGGCCCCGACTGAAGATGAGCCTGCGGGAGTAAAGGCGCTGAAGACCAGGCCCGAGTTGGTTGCTCGTCTTCTGCGGGAAGAGGAGGATGTTATAGCCATTGGGGAGGAGTCATTCAATAACACCATGGCACAAGTCAGGTTAGTGAATTCAAAAGTCCAGATATCCACAGAGGGGACTAACTTCCTGGGCCATGTAGAGAATGGCAAGATAGTTATCCCGGATTCTTCAATATCGGTGATGAGCACGCCCGACTTTTGAACGAGGAGACCCAGCCGCCCGAGCCCAACCCTGAGCAGCCTGAGCAGATGGAGGAGTGATATCCCTTTTTTATTTTGTTGTAATGTATCTGGCCTGCGTGCCACTCTTGATGTAATTTTATTTTGTTTGGTAGTATTTTGTTCGGCAGGGGTGCGACCCCTTTTCCTTGTAATATGCACACTCGTGGTCCTTATGGCCACTTTAATTAAATGTATGTATCCGGTCATGGTGGCCAGTTTTTTATGTTGCATGTTTGCGCCTGACTTTCTTTGATTATTTTTGCTAAGTGTTTTATCTTTGCTTGATACACATGTGTGGCCGTAATAGGGATCACTTTGATTTGTTTAATGTTTCAGGGAATTGCTCGATTTAGATGTGTTCGGCAGTGAGGGGGACTGGTCAAACGACCTGCGAATTTTCGGGCAAGATAGCGGAGCTCAGGTCGCGTTTGAGGCCTGAGTTCACGGCGTGAACCTCCCATCGCGAGCTGGGTGTTCTGCCTGTCATGGTACTTTGATGACGGTGAGCTCGGTTAAGGAACCACTGTCGGACAGGGACCTGATCCTGAGCGGGGTCCTACCTTGGCTGGCATGCAACGCTTGTAACTGGGCGCACATCGTGGTCGGGATGTTATGTTCATGAATGACAAAGCAAACCGACAGTTAGGGCCTTAGCTATAGTATTGTTTTAGCTTTTCGGTGTTCCATGGTCGAGCAAGTTCTTCCCCGTTGAGATGTTCTAGGTAGTAGGCCCCATTCTCTATCTTTGCTCGGACGCGATAAGGTCCTTCCCAGTTAGCGGCGAGTTTGCCTTCCCGAGAGTCTTTGTGGTTCCTTCTCAAGACAAGGCTGCCCACTTGGAACTCTCGTCGTATCACGTCAGCATTATGCCGGATGGCAATTTTTTGTT
This sequence comes from Lathyrus tuberosus, assembly GCA_022829125.1. Lineage (NCBI taxonomy): Eukaryota > Viridiplantae > Streptophyta > Magnoliopsida > Fabales > Fabaceae > Lathyrus > Lathyrus tuberosus. The sequence continues at coordinate 34,732 of JALAZF010000498.1, forward strand.
TTAACGAGGCTTCGCGGGGAGCTGCCCCTGACCGGACTTCTTCGACGAGGTCGAGCTCCTCAGTAGCGCCTTGTCGTTGATTTCCCTATCCAGGGGCGACTCGGTCCGCCTGGATGGTACGTGTACTTAAATGGGGATTACAGCCTCGGTCCCATAGGCTAGGCGAAAATGAGTTTCCCTATTTGAAGAGTATGGAGTCGTGCGGTATGCACATAGGACGTTGTGCAGCTCCTCGACCCAAGCTTTCTTCGTTTCGTCCAGCCTTCACTCGAGGCCTTGAAGGATTACTCGGTTTGCTGCTTCGGCTTTCCCGTTAGTCTAGGGATGTTTGACAGGTGCGAAGTGTTGTTTCGTGCCCAGTTGAGCGACTAAATCCGGAAACTTCCTGTCCTTGAACTATGTCCCATTGTCCGTGACTATTGCTTAGGCAATGCCAAAGCGTGCGAGGATGTTTCGTTTTTAGAAACAAAGTATGTTAAGGGCTCTTATTTTGGCCAGAGCTTCCGCTACTATCCACTTTGTGAAGTAATCAACGCCTACTATTAAGTATTTATTCTGGTTTGATCCTACTACGAACGACCCTAGGATGTCTAGGCCCCACCAGGCGAATGGCCACGAGGATGACATAGCTTTGGGCTCGTTAGGTGGGGCTAGGTGCATGTCCCCGTGCCGTTGGCATTTGTCACATCTTTTCACGTGCTCTTTAGCATCCTGCTGCATAGTTGGCCAGTAGTACCCTGCTCGAAGGGCCTTCTGGGAGAGGGATCTCCCCCCGAGATGTTGGGCATTGATTCCTTCGTGGATTTCGTGCAAGAAGCGGGCAACCATCTCCTCCTCGACGCATTTGAGAAATGGGATGGAGAACCCTCGCCTGTAAAGTTTATCTTCGACCAGGACGTAGGAACAGGCCATGCGCCTAACTGTGCTGGCCTCTTTGGGGTCGGATGGAAGTTCGTCCCTAGCGAGGTAGTTGTAAACGGGGTCATCCAGCAGTTTCTGTCACTGATTACCTGTACGTCGAGGGTCGGAGATGCCCTCTTGATACTGGGTCGAGGAAGTACTTCCTGGATGACGGACTTGTTTCCGCCCTTTTTCTTCGTGCTCGCTAGTTTAGATAACACATCTGCTCTGACATTGTGTTTGCGGGGAACATGCTTCACCTCTACTGCAGCGAACTTTGTTATCTTTTCTTTGACCAAGGCTAAGTACTCGGACAGGCTGTCGTTTTTGGCCTGGTATTATCCTCGAACCTGAAGGGCCACGAGTTGAGAATCTGTATAGATGACGACCTCTTCTGCCCCTAGATCTTCGGCCAGGCGCAGGCCGGTGAGGAAGGCCCCGTATTCGAATTCGTTATTAGACGTGGGGAAGGATAAGGTGAGTGATACCTCAACAATGATTCCCTCGTCGTTTTCCAAGATGATGTCTGCCCCGCTCCTTGCCGGGTTGGACGCTCTGTCTACGAAAATGGTCCACTTGCGTGCTCTGCAGGTAGCGGAATCCGTGAATTTCATTTCTGCGACGAAATCATCCAAAGCGTGGCCTTTGAGGGCATTTCTGCTTTCATACTGAATGTCGAATTCGGATAGCTCTAACGACCATTTGAGCATTCTGCCGGCCATATCGGGTCGCCCCAGCAGTTGCTTTACAGGCTTATCTGTTCGAACCACGATCGTGTGGGCCAGGAAGTAGTACCTTAGTCTTCTCGCAACGTTGACGAGGGTCAGTGCTACCTTCTCTATCTGCTGGTATCTCAGATTTGGTCCCTGTAACGCTTTGCTGGTGAAATATATGGGCTTTTGCCCGTCAGGTGCCTCACGGATAAGGGTGGCGCTTACGGCCTCGGTTGCTACGGCGAGGTATAGATACAGAGTTTCGCCATTGTATGGTCGAGAGAGGACTGGTGGCTCTGATAGTGCCTGTTTTAGATGGAGGAGAGTCTGGTCGCATTCCTCCGTCCATTCAAACGCTGTCTCTTTACAGAGGAGTTTGAAAAAGGGCAGGGCATGCTGGGCAGACTTGGCCACGAAACGGGACAAAGAAACGAGCATCCCGTTGAGGGACTGGATGGATTTCTTCGAGTTAGGCGTTGGAAATTCTGAGAATGCCCTGCACTTGTCGGGGTTGGCCTCGATTCCTCGTTCTGTCAGATAGAAGCCGAGGAACTTGCCCGCCCGGACTCCGAACGTGCACTTTTCTAGGTTGAAACGCATTCGGTATTTCCTGGCCTGTTCGAAGACTTTTTTCAAATGGGTCGTGTGATTAATTTCCTCGTGGGATTTCACGATCATATCGTCCATATAGACTTCGAGCATGTCGCCTATTTCTCCCCGAAAGACCTTGTTCATCATCCTCTGGTAGGTCGCGCCAGCGTTCTTAAGGCCGAAGGGCATTACGTTATAGTAATAATTGCCCGATTCGGTCATGAAGGTCGTGTATTTTTTATCGGTCATTGCCATTGGTATTTGATTGTAGCCGAATAGGCGTTCATGAATGATAATAGTTTAAAATCGGCAGATTTATCAACAAGTTTATCAATATTGGGGAGGGAGTAGGCATCTTTTGGGCATGCCTTATTAAGATCAGTATAATCAACACACATGCGCCACTTTCCATTAGATTTTTTCACGAGTACAATGTTGGATAGCCAAGTGGTGTACTTGGCTTCCGAGATAAATTTTGCCTCGAGGAGGTCTTTTACAGCTTGTTCTACAGCCTCCGTTTTCTCCGGAGACTGCTTCCTCCTACGTTGGGCTACTACTTTGACGGTGGGGTTAATCGTGAGTTGATGGCAGGCGACGGCGGGATCTAAGCTAGGCATCTCCGCGGCACTCTAGGCGAACAAGTCTGCGTTCTCTCGAAGGCAGGCTTTGAGTTATTTTCGCGCGATGTCGGGGAGGCCAGTCCCTATCTTTACTCCTCGCTGAGGATCGTCGCCGAGCAGGACGAGCTCGAAGTCGCCATCCGGGATAGGGCGCATCGGATGAGAGTTGTTGCAGGTCGAGGAGGATGAGCTACTCGGGCCGGTCTGGTCCTCCTTCTGGTCATCTTCGGCGAAGCGGCTGTCGAGGTCGACGGAGTCGACGCGTGACAGTGGCTTGGCTGCCTCTGAGCTGCTGGGAAAGGCTGGCTTGATGGACTTCTTCGGCTTGGAAGCGATGGCGTTTAATCCCTTGGTGGCCGCTTCGAATCATCGCCGCGCAGCTTCGATGTCCCCGTGCAATGTAGCGACCATGCCTTTCGAAGTGTAGTACTTCATTTTGATATGGACGGTTGGGGGCATAGCTACCAGCTCGGCTAAAGTTGGCGGCCCAAATATGCACTGATATAGAGACGGGCAGTCAATTACCAGGAGCTGAACTTTAATGGATATGGCTGTCTCCGCAGATCCAAAGGTCACGATCAAATTGACTTACCCCTAGGGTTTTGTGACAACCCCATTGAAACCCTGGAAGTCGGAACCCACGTCGGGAGTGAGGTGCGATTCGTCCAGCTGGAGAGTTGAGAATAGTTGTGAGTACATAATGTCGACCGAGCTGCCTTGGTCGACCAAAATCCTGCAAACATCAAAATTTGCCATCTGGGCTCGAATGAGCTGTGGGATACTTAAGTTCGGGGATCCTCCGAGGAGCTCTTCCCGGTAGAAGGAGATGTGGACTGATCCCTTCTGGGCCTTGTCGAGCGTTGTCACTTTGCTGAAGCTCGTGCTGATCATGTGCTCGAACTTTCTCTTCACGGAGCCCACGGTGACTATGTTGAAGCCCCCTCCGGAGATGACCATTGCGGAGGGGAAAGTTTCCCATGGGCTGTGGGATGCGAAATACGCGGGAGCGTTGAGCTCGTCTGGAATGTAGAAGTCCTCCGGTTGTGATATACTCATGGCGACTTGGAGGCTGGTTTCTTCTGAGGAAGGCACCTTTTCCTCTACTTTCTTTGACTCCTGGGCGTCTTGCCGGGGAGCATCCTTCTTTTTTGTAAACTGTTTCAGGTGGCCATCCCTGATCAGTATTTCTATGGCATCCTTCAAGTGGATGCAATCTTCAGTGGTGTGGCCGTGACTCTTATGGAAACAGCAGTATTTTGATTCATCGGCGTTAGGCTTGGCTTGTATCTATTTGGGGAATCGGACCCATGCCTGTTTAAACTCCGAGTTAGCACATTCGGAGAGAATCTTTTCCCTGGAGGCAGTCAGGGGAGTGTAGTCGTGGAACCGGCAGAAGGGTCCCTTGTTGTCCGGGGACTCCCGGGGACGATCTTCGTGCCTTCTTTCCCCTCGACCGGATGTCGAGGGCTCATTGCCTTTAGAGGCCCGGGCATTCTCCTGATGGCGGGAGGCTCGGGTGGAGCTGGCTGCTTGCTTTTCTTCGTATTAAATATACGACTGCGCCTTGAGGAGGAAGGCGTCCAGGCTTCTTGGAGGTGCAAGGCCAACAACTTTAGAAAATTCTGAATGCGGGCGGAGCCCCCGTTCGAGAAGAAATTTCTTCATGTCGTTGGTAGTGGGGACTTGCACAACTTCTTTATTAAACCTCTCGATATATGTTCGGAGAGGCTCGTCCTTCCCTTGAATTATGGCCTCAAGGGAGGCTTCAGTCTTTGGGTGGCGGTGTGATGCCGTAATGTGTCTGGAAAACATCCTGCCCAGCTGCTTCCACGAGGTGATGGACTCCTCGGGAAGTTGTTTGTACCAGGTCATTGCCCATTTTTGGAGCGTGGTTGGGAACAGACGGCACTTGATGGCGCCCCGGACGTCTCGGTAGTCTAACAGCGCATCGATGTTTTTGATGTGCTCATCTGGATCAGTCGTTCCGTCGTAAGTGCCCAAAGATGGGGTTTTTCCAAGCCTTTGGGGAGGCATGTAGCCAATATCTCCTGAGACAATGGGTCGTGGGGCTCATCGTCGCTGCTGGAACTGGTTTGGGAAGGGGAGCGGATGATTCGCTCGTGACGGCGACTTCTTCGGGGTGATGGTGTGCGTGCCCGACCCTTTGGTCTGACCGGGGGTGAACGTTGATCTCTCTGGGTTCTCTTGTGGCCAGGGGAATATTGGTTTTGCGGGGAAACGTGATCGCGCTTCCGAACGACATGGGATTCTGGCTCTTGGCACCCCTGATGATCAGCTTCCCGCCGGGGTTGTGGGCTCTTGGATCGTCGTAGATTCTTCCTCGGTTGGGGGGATATCGGACGGGCAGACTCTTCCAATGCCCTGATCCTCTCGTTTTGTTGGAGGATTAGGAGGTTGGTCATGTTGATTGCTTCAAGGAGGGCCACCACGGCCGGGTCGGCGTTGGGTGGAGCTGGAACGGGCTGGAGGGCCAGCAAAGGCTGGTCGTCAACACAGTCAGTAGGAGTGGGGGAGGGAGACGCGGTAGCTCCGTCTCTCAGATGACGGGCGTCTCCTCCGAGGAGGAATGAAGGTCCATCAACATCAGTTTTGTTGACGGGGAGGACAGAAAGATGGTGAGCACCTTTGACGTGATCTTGGGAAGCCATGACCGTAATCTTGGACAGAGAATGTGTTTTGGTCTTAGAATCTGAGGTGGATGTTAAGACGGGGACAACAAGTTTCCCACAGACGACGCCACTGATCGTGAAGGCTGATCAGATCCTGTGATGGGTCAAGAAGAACGTCTGCGATGCTGGGTGTGTGAGATGAGGAGGGGGTGTATTTGCAAGGCACTCCGATGCTAAAGTAAGAATCGGTGGAGAGAAAGGCAAGTACAAAAGTATGAGTTCTTAGGATGATTTTTTGGATACCTGACCCTCTTAAATGAGAGGTTTTATATAATGCCCCCAGCGCGTGGCCAACGGTCCCTATTTTCGGGTTGGAATAACTGTTTCCGGAAGAATAGGTAATTGCCAAAACTAGCCGTTATAACGGGCAGAGATGCCCAAAACTAGTTGTTGCCACGAGCAAGGGCGTAGTTTCGGGCACATGCGTCATGACCGTTCTTGGATGATGGAACCGTGCGTAACGGACAGAAATGCCGGGGATGAGCAAATGACCTTGAGATTCATCTGTCCACATGTGCCCAGTAGAGGGGCAGAAAGGTAAATGCTGCCCCACCTCAGCTGGACTTAGACAATTGAACTGTTTTGAGAGCAGAAGCGGATTGGGTCATGCCTAGTCATTGGTCCAGTCCGAAACACAATATAACTTAAGTTTTTTATTAAAATGATGGAAGTCATGGAAATAGTATCTTAAACCTATAAATATAATCAAATGCAAATCTTCAAAATTAATTATTAAAATATCATGTGATTTGATTTACTTTTTTTTAATGGCCTGTGTTTTTTTTAAGCTGAGTAACAAAAATAAGACTAAGCTGTAAAAGAAAAAATCAAAAGAAATATCATCATTTATCATTTTTTTCAATAAAAATAAATATCGTCATTCAGCAGTAAGTGTTGTCATAATAACAAAAAATCTCCTTATGACTAATTGACTTTTCATATTTTAACACAAACTTTTCAATTATTAGTCTTATAGATGGACATATTAACACACTTTTACTCTAATAGTGTAAAATAAAATTCATTATGTTGTCGAAATTTCGCGCTAATTATGACCTAGAAACCTCGTATTAAACCTTTTCTATTTCCAAATCCTAACATTCACTTAACCTAACCATATAAAATATAATATCATAATATCACTTGTTCACTATACACACTCTCACTATCTACCTAGTTTTTGTTGTTGTTGCTGTTCAAATGGGATTCAAAACAAATATTAAACTATCAGTCTTTTCTATCTTGATCCTCTTTATAATCCCAACTCTAGTATCTGCAGAGTGCACATGTGATGAAGAAGATGAAGATCGAAACATAGCCGAAGCCCTACATTACAAAATAGTAGCTTTAGCCTCTCAATACTAGTAGCAAGTGCAATCGGTGTTTGTATCCCACTTCTTGGTAAAGTGATACCAGCTTTGAGTCCCCAAAAAGATATATTTTTTGCCATCAAAGCCTTTGCTGCTGATGTGATATTATCCACCGATTCATTCATGTGCTTCCGGATGCTTTTGAGAATCTTACATCACCTTGATTAAAGGAACATCCTTGGGGTGATTTTCCTTTTACAGGTTTTGTGGCAATGTGCACTGCCATGGGGAGTCTTATGATTGATACTTATGCCACTGCTTATTTTCAAAATCAGTACTCTAAGAAGACACCGAGACAAGTCGAAAATCATACAGATGTGGAGAAGGATGCTCCTAATAGTGAAGCATTAAAAGCCTCTACATCCTGCTGTTTGTCTCATGTTTCCATTCAGTTCTAATTTCAATCATTCAATCATTATATTTTTGTTTTTTTTTGTGTTTTAAATTTTTCTTTGATGACCAATCAACCATTGGATTGAAAAAGGAGAGATAGCAGCACCAAAAGGGCAGGAGAGGATCCATGTCCCATAATTTTATAGTTTAATTTTTCTATTAGGAATCAATGTCTCTTTTTGTAAAACTATATTCTGTTTAATAGCACTGTTTTGGTGTCTTCTTGTCAAATTCCATAACCTAGCTACACCAACTAATGCTTGTGCCGCAGCATTCCTACTTCTTCTAACATAAACTACAGAAGTATTGATCATTTGAGACAACAAATCAAGTTTTTTTTATAAGCAAATTCATTGATCGAGTACAAGGGATACTCTGCCCAATTACATACAACACACAACAACTTACTTAACTACCAAAAGGACGATTCCAGTAATATCCTTACTTCCAATAACATACCATTGACAAACAGTGGTTTTAATATCATTTACAATATCCCCAACAGAACATCTATCCTCTTTAAATAAAATGCTATTCCTCTTGATCCAAAGGAACCATCAAGTTGCAAAGCGTCAGAAAATGAACCTCCAAAGCAATTTCCTGTAACTGCTCCATTCTGAGCCATTGATATAGACCAAACAGTTGCTGCAAACTTACCAAACAGTTGCTGCAAACTTCTTCCACCGTGAGATACACAAATCAAATCATGTTCATTTTGAATCACTCCCCGTTTTCTCATGGGCAATCTCTTTAAAACACTCTCCACCCAAACACTTTAATTTTAGTGGGAGCATATGCTTTCCACAAACACTTCATAGCTGCAAGTGCAACTATTCCTCAGATTGATGGTTTGCCCTCATCCACGCTCGAACAGTTTTGGTTAACTTCTGAAAGAATTTCCTGCAGAGAGTTATATTGAAGCTGCTCCTCCTCCTGATCATCCTCCAACCCAGCATCCAATTTCCAAACCCAAACATTTCCAATCCTTTCTCCCACGCCAGCAACTCTAGCATCTTTGATAACCGCATAGTTGAAAACTTCTGGAAAGGCTAGCATAAAAGGTTGATGTCCGAGCCATTTGTGTTTCCAGAAAGCAGTGTCCTCGCCGTTCCCTAACCTGCATGAAACGTTATCAGCAAACCAATGAGAATTTCCTGCCAGTTTGTTTCCAAGTAGCAGAATATCTCTCCACCAAACTGAATCCTTTTTTCCTACCTTTGAGTCTTTATAGCTAAAAAACTTTAATTTCAAATCACCATATCTGTGTGATAATAATCCTTTCCAAACTGTCTCTTTCTCATTTATGACACCCATCTCCATTTGCTTAATAGTGAAACATTAGAAGCCTCTACATTACATGTTTCACTCTCAAACCACCTTCTTTTTTGCTTTTGCACATATCTAGCCAACTGACCCAACATATTCCTGGTTTGTCTTCTTTTCCAAACCACAAGAATTCTCTTTGGATTTTTATAATATCAGCAACTACCTTTTTTTAATAATGTGATTCTTCCAGTACCAATCGATAACAATCTGCCTTTCCGGGAGGATAACTTTCTTCTAATCTTCTCTATTATTCCACTCCATGATGACATCCTTCCAGGGTTTTCAGTAGTCATTACGCATATAGGAAAATGAGGATCCACTTGCACTCCTTTTTCTTTTCAACTTGTACCTGGTGAGTAAAATGAATTCGGCCAATTTCTATAACAAACTTCTGACACAATTAAGAGGCCGATCCAACACATTTAGAGGCTCGAGGGAAAAATTTAAATTAAAAATTTTAATATAATTAAAATATTTTTATTTTAGATTAATAAATTCTAATTTTAAGTTTTCTAAATATAAAAATATTAAATTATTCTAATCAGCTTTATTTAATATTTTATTTTCAATTAATAATAAAATCAACACATCTAAACACTTTACTAATCACTTTAAAAAAGTCATAATTAAAACATTACCAAAGTTCTTAAAAAAATCTTAAATTTTAAGTTTTTTTATGTAAGAGAACTTAAATGTTTATTATCTTTATAAGTATGACTTTTAACAGAATTCTCTTTAAGGGTGTGCAAGACGGATTACACGATAAAGTTAAAAAAATTTCACAGTTAAGTCGTAGTTAAAAAGGACTTAAAAATGATTGATTATGTTTAAACAATAACAAAATAAGACCCTTATTTATTGTTCGCATTTGAATCATGTTTAACTAACACAAGGCCTCCAAAAACTTAAAACAGTCTTAATTTTTAAATTAACCAATTATACAATATATATTTTAAATTATTATTATATTATCATACATTCTTAATAGATACTAATATAGAAAATAATTTTTTTTTAAATCAATTAGTTAGAACTCTCTTTCTCTTAAAATGAAGCCTTAGGCGGTAGTCTTGGTGGCCTACCTCTAGGGCCGGCCCTGACAATTGAACACAAAAGTATGATTTTAAATTGTGGTTCTCAATCTCAATCATAGTTGCAATATTTCTGATAAGGTAGTTTTCAAGTCACATCAGACCGCAATGTTGTGATTTAAAATCACTTGACCCTGTTAAGAACCCATCAAATAATTTGATTTCGGCTATGTTTGTTCCAATATTTTTATTAAGTTTTAAAATTTTAGAACTCCAAAACTCAATTTATTTATGATGTAATGAAAAATAGTAACATTAATTTCCATTGCCAATGTAATTCTTTCATGAACGAGTCACAATTCTCGTTTTTTATCTTTTATTTTTTCAATAATGATTTCTATTTTTATTTTTGATCAGAGAGGACCAGAAGGAGATCGTCGCGGCCTTCGTGTAGGACAAGAGTTGATGCTCGTAGGAGAGGAAAAAAGGGGGTGGGGGTACCTGCAAGGTACTCCGATGCCAAAGTAAGTATTTGGTCAAAAGAAAGGGGGAAAGCAAGTAAGAAAATTCAAGTATGTGATTTGTGATACCTTCCCCTCTCAAGCGAGGGGTTTTTATAGGGAGATTGTTGGCGAGAAAAGTGCCTGATCGACCAATGAGGTATTGCCAGATGGAGGGCGAAGCGCGTGGTCTTTCTAACTGTTTCCGTGATATCCGGGGAGGCAGTTGGTCGCGTGAACTACTCTGCCCGTGAAGGGGACACGCCCCACGACTATATTGTGCCCAGCGGCTATATTGTGCCTATTGGGCCTATTCGCCAATTATGATGGATTGGGCCTGGCCCTTAAGGGCAGGAAGCCTTGCCCGGTCCAGAACAGGAGCCCCCCAAGTCGTTGCTCTGTTGGAGAGCAATGACTTTAGGTAGATGTGACTTCGATCGTACTGTCGGGGAAGTGGTTGCTCGCGTGGAATTTTCCTTTCGAGCCCGACCAGATATGGTCGTTAGCTACTAGCGCGAAATGTCGATCAGGGTTTGCAGCGTTCTCGGAGAAATGGGAGTTTTTGGCGAGCAGCCCTGCACGGACGTGTTCATTTTGATGAGGAGACTTGCTCGTGGGAGCCCAGGGCTAGTGTATTTTCTGCACTGAACCAGGCACAGAGTTCTTGTGACACGTGGTGAGAATTTATGGCCTTTGTCAGTCCTAGGGGCGCATAGGCTATGATGACCTTCACGATTCCCCACGATCAAATGGTTATAAAAAGGTGGGGGAAGGTTTCATTTTCATAATTTCACAAGTTTTTTACTCTTTGCTCTTATTTGCTCTGCAATTAGTCCTTCGCCGGAGCTTCTCTTCGCCACCGTCAACCTCTTCTTTTTCTTGTAAGTTCGTTCTTCCCTTTCTGCATATTTTTATGGGTTTTTCGGTTGAGCTTCATGTTTTCCGGTTGAACTTCATGTGTTCTTTGATGAACACATGAATTCTTGGAAATTTTATGAAGAACATGATGAATTTCAGGATTTTCTAGGATTTTGTAGAAATTGTTAGCGTAGATCCTTGTAGGATCTGGTTAGGTGTAGAATTTCGTTTGTAGTCGGGCACTAGGCCTGTTCGGAACTTTAACGTGATTTTGAGACGAACATGCGTTCTCGTATGGATATCTGCGAGTTCTGATCGCGGGGACCTTTCCTAGCGATTGGTAGGTAATTTATACGGGCACGCGGTTGTCCTCGGATTCGTCAACGCCCTTTCACTTGATTAGTGGTGGAAGGGTGGATTTGATCTCGGATGTCGAATTCACTTCTCTTCCTCTGCTTTTCAGGTGAAAATGGTTGAACCCCGGGATGAAGTTGTGCCCAACACGCAGGAAACGCGAGAGGGGCCCAGTGTGTCCGTCGATTACTCAAATATCAAGGTCGCGGGAGGGGACCTTGATTGGCTCACACATGAGCCTTTGTCGTTTCGATCAACTTTCTCCGCCGAGGAGATACGAGACTTCGACTTGTTGGAGAGACGTGACGAAGACGCTCCACGGGCATGGAAAGCATTTCGCCCCGGGGAGTACAATAGAATCTGTTCCTCGTACCCGAGATTGCGTTTTCCTATGTACGAGTTCGCTTTTACGGAGGCCAAGATGCGTCTCCCTTTCACTGACTTCCAAGCCCCCCTGTTCACCCATCTAGCCCTGTGCCCGTCCCAGCTTCACCCTAATGCCTTGGCTTTTATCCGGGCTTTTGAGTTAGTGTGTCGTTACCTCAATATCGGGGCGACCACGTATCTCTTCTTCTGCCTTTTCCAAATCCAAAGGAGCACGGCGGGAACGAAACAGAGTTGGGTTTCGTTTAAACAACAGAGTAGGCTGTTCTGGCCGTATTCTGATTCAATACGCAATTTCAAGGATAGGTTTCTGATCATGAAGCCTATTACCGAGGAGGCAAAGAGGGGCATCTCGACCATTGAGAAGGTGGTGGTGAATGGTCGGGAGAGGGATGGTGTCGTCTCCATCTTTCCTTTGGAATGGGTCTATACCCATTTTAAACGCATAACGGATCAGTTCCTGGTGAAGCACGAGCAGCTTTGCCCGGCGGATAAGGAGTCGTATAGGTTCATTCATGCTTACGTGGAGAGTTTTACCCCGGCCTTCGTCGTTGATCGGGACGGGAATGAGCTGGTTGGGGATGATGGGCCCGTCCGAGCAGCTAGATATATTAATGTCAAAGCTCTCCTCGAGTGTGATAACGATGATGATGCGATGACCTTGCTTGATATGCTCCACTGTTTAGTTTTATTTCTTTGAGTTCTTTTGGTCCTGACTTGCTATGTGTGTTCGCAGGTATGATGCCTGACATGCAAGAGCGTCTGATGAGGTCGCAGGCGGCAAAGGTTCACAAGAAAACGACCACAGGTGCCAAGACCGGGGTGCCTAAGCAGACAGTGATGGAGAGTTTTGCTGCTGGACCTACCCCCGTCCCGGATAGAGCCTCAACGCCGCTGACCCCGGAGGCTTCCCATAAAATAAAGAGAGATGTCGCGGGGGCTTCTGTGGCCGCTGGTCCGGGGGGGTCCGGCGTCGGTCACCTTGTCCTGCCCGCCTGTTACACGCGCCGAGATTTGTTCGCTGAAGGGGATTCGATAGATGTCCATGATTCTGAAGCCATGGCTATTCTGAATGCCAATACCAAAGTGAGGAGAAAACAGCTGTGCCAGGACGCGGCGGGCATGTTTAGGGTTCTTGAAGCTGCCCTTGTCCTCGCCGATGATGAAGCAGCTACTCGGGCGAGCCTCGTGACGTCCAAGAACAGAATTGTCGAGCTGGAGACTGAAAACAACAAGTTGTTCAACGATTTAAAACAGTTTGAAGGTCACTAGGAGGCCAGAGTGTTGCTTCAGGCGGAGGTGACTCAGCTTAAGTTAGATGCGCTCAAGGCTGACGAGGAGAGGAAGAGGCTGCAGGCGAGGATCGCTGAATTGGAAGGCTTGACTTCAGCTGTCCAGGATGAAAATGACGACGAGAAGTCCCTAAAGTCGCGGACTGACTTGATCGGGAGGATTAGAATCCTTGGCGAGGACAACCAGAAAGCAGCTGAGTTCGGCTTCGGTGCGGCAAAAGAGCAGATGGTGGCCCTCAACTCCGACGTGCAGCTCCTGACGGACGGGATGGGTTTGTTCAACAAGGTGGTGGACAGTCGGGTTGTTCTAGCCGAAGAAGAGAGTGAAGTCGCAGAATAGGACTTTGTTGTTTTCAGCATGTTTTGTGGGCCTGCGTACCCTTATCAATTTGTATGGGCGTTGCCCCTTTTTTGTATTTATGACATTATCCGGTCGTGCCCGGTATTTTAATATACTTGGATTTTGTGAATGTTTTATCATGGACTTTTTCTCTTTTTGTTTATATGTGTGTGTGTGTGTGCTCGGCGAGGCGTGAAACCTACCGAGGAGGGCGAAGTGGTTCTGCCCATGATGAGGCTAGGACTTTGTTTGAGGTACTAATCTCATAGGCTTGGACTGTTCCCATCGCGAGCTGGGTGTCCTGCCTGAATGGTGCGGCAACGGCGGAGCTCGGTTGAGGTATCCCCGTTGTGCGCAGGATCTGCTCGTACAATGAGCAGAAGCTGTCCGGCGTTGTAATACGTGTCATGCTTCACCAGGGCATGATACGATGGTCGCGCAGCTCTCCCCGTTTTGGGGTGATTATGTCGGCGACTTATCTATCCTCGTGGTTAAGGACTTAGCTATAGTACTACTTGAGTTTTTTAGCATTCCACGGTCGAGCAAGTTGTTTTTCGTCCAGTGTTTCCAAGTAGTATGCTCCCGTGCCCGTTTTGGACTTGACCCTGTAAGGTCCTTCCCAGTTCGCTGCCAGTTTCCCTTCACGAGAATCCTTCTGGTTTCCGCGCAGGACCAGACTTCCTACGGGGAAGTCGCGCTTTATGACTCTGGCGTCATGTCGCAGCGTTATTTGTTGCTTTAATGTGGCCTCGCGGAGGGCAGCCCCTAATCTTATTTCTTCGACCAGATCGAGCTCCTCGCGTAGAGCCTCATCGTTCATTTCTTCATCGAGGGGAGCTTCTGTCCTTCTGGAGAGCTCCCTTATCTCCACCGGTATTACCGCCTCTGTTCCATATGCTAGCCGGAAAGGGGTTTCCCCGGTGGTGGAGTGAGGTGTTGTCCTATACGCCCAGAGAACGTTGTGGAGCTCCTTGACCCACCTTTTCTTGGCCTTGCCTAGCCTTCGTTTTAATTCGCGTAGGATTACTCTGTTCGCGGCCTCCGCTTGCCCGTTGGTTTGGGGATGCTCGACTGAAGTAAAGTGTTGTTTCGTTCCTAATTTGGCGACGAAGTCTTGGAATTTTCTGTCTGTGAATTGGGTTCCGTTGTCGGTTACGAGGGCCTGGGGTACCCCGAATCTGGCGAGGACGTTTCTTTTGTAGAAACGCATTATGTTGAAGGTTGTGATCTTGGCGAGCGCTTCGGCTTCAATCCATTTTGTGAAATAGTTGACGGCCACGATTAGGAATTTATTTTGATAAGATCCCATTGTAAAGGGGCCTAGGATGTCCATCCCCCACCAGGCGAAGGGCCACGGCGAGGAGAGGGTCTTCAACTCGTTGGGTGGTGCCAAATGCATGTCCCCGTGGCGCTGGCAACGGTCACATTTTTGCACATGTTCTTTGGCGTCGTGCTGGATGGTCGGCCAGTAATATCCTGCGCGCAAAGCTTTTCGAGCCAGGGATCTTCCCCCTAGGTGTTGTGCGTGGATGCCCTCATGGATTTCTTGTAAGATTTCGGGGACCTGGCCCTCGTCGACACATTTCAACAGGGGGATGGAAAATCCTCGTCGATATAACTTGTCCTCGACCAGTACGTACGAGCAGGCTCGTCGTTTAGTTACACTGGCCTCCTTACTGTCTTCGGGAAGTTCCCCTTTGGTGAGATAATTGTATACCGGGGTCATCCAACAATGGGGCTCTCCGATGACGTTAAATCTAGCAGGTCGGGCTTTGTAATGCTCGGGCTAGCCAGTATTTCTTGTATGACGAATTTGTTTCCACCATTTTTTCTGGTGCTGGCTAATTTAGAGAGGATGTCTGCTCGGGTATTCTGTTCGCGCAGGACGTGCTGAACTTCCCATGCTTCGAACTCCGTCATTTTTTCTTTCACCATGGCCAAGTATTCGGCTAGTTGGTCGTTCTTTTCATGGTACTCTCCTCGTACTTGGGATGCCACGAGCTGGGAATCAGTGAAGATTTTTATTTTCCTCGCGCCAACGTCTTTGGCCAGTCGTAATCCTACAAGGAAGGCTTCATACTCGGCTTGATTGTTGGATGTTTTGAAGGAAAGGATCAGGGACACTTCGATCAGGGTCCCTTCCTCGTTTTCGAGGATAATTCCTGCTCCGCTTCCCGAGGGGCTTGACGCGCCATCCACGTAAATGATTCATTCCTGTGTCCCTCCCGGAGGGAACGATTCCGGAGTCATCTCTGCCACGAAGTCGGCCAGGACCTGTGCCTTGAGGGCTTTCCTCCCTTCGTAGTGAATGTCGAACTCGGCCAGTTCAAGGGACCATTTTAGCATCCTGCCCGCCATATCTGGTTGGCTTAACAGCTACCTAATTGGCTGGTCGGTCCTGACGACGATAGTGTGCGCCAGGAAGTAATATCTGAGTCTCCTCGCGGCAATTATGAGAGCAAGGGCCACCCGTTCTATTTGCGTGTACCTGACTTCGGGCCCTTGTAGGGCTTTACTGGTGAAATAGATGGGTTTCTGCCCGTCAGTAGTCTCGCGAATAAGTGCTGCACTTATTGCTTCGTTGGCCACAGAGAGATACAGGTATATGGTTTCCCCGCGGTCTGGTCGGGACAATACTGGTGGCTCGGACAGAGCTTGTTTGAAATAGGCAAGGGCCTGCTCGCACTCGTCCGTCCACTCGAAATTTTCCTCCTTCCTGAGTAATTTGAAAAAGGGCAGGGCGTGCTGGGCGGACTTGCTTACGAAGCGAGCAAGGGACGCGAGCATCCCGTTGAGGGATTGTATCGCCTTCTTCGACCGCGGCGTGGGGAATTCCACGAGTGCTCGACATTTGTCTGGGTTTGCTTCTATTCCTCTTTCGGTGAGGTAAAATCCAAGGAATTTTCCTGCTCGCTCACCGAAGGTGCATTTTTCTGGATTAAAGCGCATTTTACATTTTCGAGCTTGGTCGAACACCTTGCGCAAGTGGGTGGTATGGTCGGATTCCTCTTGGGATTTCACGATCATATCATCCATATATACTTCGAGCATGTCACCGATTTCTGATCGGAAGAGTTTGTTCATCATGCGTTGGTATGTGGCTCCGGCATTTTTTAGTCCAAAGGGCATTACGTTATAGTAATAATTCCCCGAGGAGGTCATGAATGCCGTGTATCTCTTGTCCTCGTCTGCCATTGAGATTTGGTTGTATCCCGAATAAGCATCCATGAAGGACAAGAGCTTGAAAACTGCGGAATTATCTACGAGTTTATCTATGCTCGACAGTGGATAAGCGTCTTTCGGGCAAGCCCGATTGAGATCAGTGTAGTCAAAGCACATGCGCCACTTTCCATTACTTTTCTTTACAAGTACAATATTTGAGAGCCAGGTCGTATACCTGGCCTCGGAAATAAATTTTGCCTCTAAGAGATCTTGTACAAGTTTTTTGGTAGCCTGTGCCTTTTCCTCGGATTGTTTCCTTCTTCGTTGGGCAATGGTGCGGGCAGCTGGATTGATTTTCAAGTGGTGACATGCAGTTTCTGGATCAAGGTCGGGCATATCCGCTGCACTCCAGGTGAACAGATCGGCGTTGTCGTCAAGGCATATCTTCAACTCCTTCTTTACCTCTTCGGGGAGACCAGCACCTATCTTCACTCCCCTGTTGGGGTTGTTGCTGAAGGTGATGATCTTGAATTCCCCATATGGAACTGGTCGCAAAAGTGTAGGAGACGGGGAGCTTGTCACTCCTAATTTTTTGTCCTCATCCCGCTCTTCGTTCCCATCTTCAGTAAGCCTGTTGTTGAGGTCGATGGTGTGCACGGGAAGCGTGGGCTTTTTCTCTGGTTGGCCATCTTCGGCTGGAACCTCGTCCTCGCTGGTGCGCTTTGCCGACTTTGCTGTTGTTGCGATCTGGTTCTGCCCTTTTGTTGCGGCCTCGAAGCATCTGCGAACAGCCTCGATGTCACCGTGCAGAGTTCCGACGTGTCCTTTCTCAGTATAGTACTTGAGCTTGAGGTGGACGGTAGAGGGGACAGCAATGAGTTCGGTAAGAGCTGGTCTGCCGAGGATGCACTGATAGAGCGACGGGCAATCAATGACTAAGAACTGTGTTTTGATTATCCGAGATGCCTCTTCTTCGCCAAACGTGACTGGTATCTCCACGTAACCCTAAGGTCGGGCCGTTGCTCCGTTGAATCCTTGGAGATCAGATCCCACGTACGGGGAGAGATTAGACTTATTCAGTTTCAGTGCGCGGAACAGGCTGGAGTACATGATGTCCACGGAACTGCCCTGATCGACCAGGATTCTCCGCACATCGGTAGATGATAATTTGGCCCTGATCAGCAGAGGAATGTGGGAATTCGGCGATCCTCCGGGGAGTTCTTCTCTGTAGAATGTGATCGGCTATGAATGCCCTTTACCCTTGCCGATCGTGTACAACTGGTCGGGGCTGCTGTCTATCAGTTGTTCAAACTTTCGTTTGATGGATCCTATCGTGAGCTCATGGTACCCCCCACATGAGATAACCAAGGCCATAGGAAAGGCTTCCCAGGTGCTGTGTATGAATGCCTGGGAAGTCGGGTCGAGGTGGTCAGGAACGAAGAAGTCCTCTGGTCGGCTGATGGACATTGCGACCTGCGGGGGAGGACTGGAGGGGGTTGATTCTGCTTCTTTTTTCGGATCAGACGTGTCTCGTCGGGAGGACTCTCCCTTCTTCACGTATTGCTTCAGGTGACCCTCTTTGATGAGGATCTCTATAGCGTCCTTAAGGTGCACGCAATCTTCTGTCACGTGCCCGTGACTACGGTGGAAACGACAGTATTTGCTTTTGTCGACGTTTCCTTTAGACGTGGTAGGTTTAGGGAACCTGACACCCCCTTGTTTGAATTCGGTGTTGATATAGTCGGAGAGAATATGCTCGCGTGAGGTTGTGAGCACAGTGTATTCATTGAATCGGCCAGCTGGCCCTTTGCCTTCACGGGGACGCTCCTCCCGTCGCTTCTCCTTCCCCTTACGGGATGGCTCTGGCTCCTCCTTTTTGGGTGCCCGGGGTGCTTCAAGATCTCTTGCGTCCCGGGCACGGTATGCGGTTTCCTTCTCCTTATAGCAGATGTAATCTTTGGCCATGTGAAGAAGCTCTGTCAGCGTTCGAGGATCTTCGATCCCGACATCTTTGCGGAAGTCGCTCTTTGGTCGGAGTCCCTTCTCGAGGAGGTACTTCTTCATGTGATCGGAAGTTCTGACTTCCACTGCCTCTTTATTAAATCTCTAGATGTAAGCCCGCAGAGGTTCTTCCCTGCCTTGTATGATCGCTTCCAACGTTGCCTCCGTCTTTGGATGTCGTCGGGAGGCTGTGAAATGGCGGGTGAATTGGCCTTTGAGCTCGCGCCAAGAGGAGATAGATCCTCGAGGGAGTCTTTTGAACCATGTCATCGCACCCTTCCTCAAGGTGATGGGAAATATTTTGCACCTGATGGCTCCGGAGACACCATGGTACTGGAGCATAGCTTCGATGTTCTCCAGGTGCTCGTGAGGATCTGACATGCCATCGTACGTAGCCAGTGTGGGAGGTTTCTCTAACCCGCGGGGGATCCGGGTGTCCACAATGTTTCTCATGAATGGGCCTTGAGCTTCGTCGTCACTGTTAGAGCTATGAGAGAATGACGGAGAAAGACTGTGGTCGCGGCTTTGACTGCGGCGAGGAGAGTTTCCGCGGGTACGCCTATGCTCGTACTTGTCCGAATGTCGGTGTCTTTTGGAAACAGGGGAGTGCCTAGTTTTCCTAGGAGAACGACGATGTCGGCGAGCAAGATCGGGTGTTGGGCTCCCTGATCTTGAACGTTCTTTGACCGGGGAAGGACTATCACGTCTCCGCTTTGAGTGAATTCGTGGAGGCGGGGAGAGGTTCAGCGTCTCTGAGGTGTGATGCTCTTGAAGGGCGTGCTCGAGGGCACTGATTTTTTCTCCCTGCTGGAGGATGAAACGATTGGAATTGTTCAAAGAGGCGCGCCGCGGTGGTCGGATCAGCGCCTTGAGGAACCAGAATGGGTTTGAAGAAAAGTTCCGCGGCTGGTGCTCGTGGTCTTTGTTCGTCAGGCTTTGGGGAAGCCGGCCCACCATTGTGCTGGACGTTTTTGGACGGGATGTGCCCGACGACAGCATCGTTGTCGATATTGGCTGCGGCGGTCACAGGTTCTTGGTGGATGTCTCTCTTGATGAAAGCCATGATAATCTGGGATTTTGGAGAGAGGTGAAAACTTTGGTCTTTTGGGTGAAAAGATGAGGGATCTTGATTCAAAAAGACGGGGAAGCGAAGTTTCCCACAGACGGCGCCACTGATCGGAGAGGACCAGAAGGAGATCGTCGCGGCCTTCGTGTAGGACAAGAGTTGATGCTCGTAGGAGAGGAAAAATGGGTGGGGGTACCTGCAAGGTACTCCGATGCCAAAGTAAGTATTTGGTCCAAAGAAAGGGGGAAAGCAAGTAAGAAAAGTCAAGTATGTAATTTGTGATACCTGCCCCTCTCAAGCGAGGGGTTTTTATAGGGAGATTATTGACGAGCAAAGTGCCTGATCGACCAATGAGGTATTGCCAGATGGAGGGCAAAGCGCGTGGTCTTTCTAACTGTTTCCGTGATATCCGGGGAGACAGTTGGTCGCATGAACTACTCTGCGCGTGAAGGGGACACGCCCCACGGCTATATTGTGCCCAGCGGCTATATTGTGCCTATTGGGTCTATTCGCCAATTATGATGGATTGGGCCTGGCCCTTAAGGGCAGGAAGCCTTGCCCAGTCCAGAACAATTTTATTTTGAATGAATGATTTCTTCTCCCCATCGCGTCACGAGTTTCTCAACTCGTACATGCAACCCAACACACTGATCATCTTGCATCATCGATGACCACAAATTTTTATCTTTTTAGATTTCAATCTCATTTTATTTGTTTTGATGAGTTTCGATCTCTTTATTTTTACTTTTTTTATTAAAAAAAATTGAAATGTTCAAAACTCTTTTGTTCTATTTGAAAATTTAAGGATTTTCATGTTTTAGAGATTATTGAATTATTTCATGCATGGATGTGATTTTTTTCATTTTTCACGTAATTAAATTTAGAGTTGTTAAGCTATATTATATTTATTGTGTTGTGAATTGATGTCGTCAAAAACAAATTAAAATATGAGGGAAAAATTGAGTTTTTTAAACAAACACAATAAACCTTATTAGGTTTTACAAAAGGGAGAAAAGAAGGAAGAAGAATAAGAATTGGTTAAAATTGTTTACTATTCACTTACTCAATAAATGTTCAAAGATTACAAGTGAATACCAACAATTAACCTCTTTCAACAACTCGAGAGAACTAATCTATTTATAGACTATTAAGCTAACTTGAGCAACAAGCAAACTTAAACAATTAGGTTTACAAGCAAGGCCCAATTCGACATATTAACTTAAATGACAAGTTAATATATTTCGACAGCATGCTTGAACAAACTTCGACTACAGCATGCACAACTCTTGTCAAACCATGAAGCTACCTTTGTCAACACTAGAGTTTGATCCAAAAAACAACAAATGTCCACCTTGGAACAAACTCTACACTAACATGGGAATAAACTAGCTTTCATCATGCACCTTTATCAACTGCATATAGTGGAAAAACTTGCTAGTCGGCATGTCTTGGTGATCATATCCGCAACATTGTCATAAGTCGAAACCTTTAGCACTTGGACTTTTCCACGCTCGACAATTTCTCTAACAAAGTCCATTCTCACATCGAAGTGCCTGGTTCGCTCATGATAGGATAAATTCTTCGACAGGAGTATTGCACTTTGACTATCACATTTAACAATGATAATTCAGCCTTGAAGTTTTAGCTCCTTAGTAAAACCTTCAAGTCACAATGCTTATTTCACAGCTTTAGTGAGGGAAATATACTCTGCTTCAGTGGTTGATAAGCCAACAACCTTCTGAAATGTTTCGTTCCAACTGATTGTTCAGCTAAACATAGTGAACGCATATCCAGAAATAGATTTAACCTACATAATCAGAGTCGACAAATCCTTCGATTTCGACTTTGCTATCATCACCACAGGCTCCACCATAAATCAGAACTCTGCTCAGAGACCCATTGCTATAGCTAAGAATCCACTTTAATGCTTAACAGTGTGTCTTCCTAGAATTGGCCATATACATATTTACAAGGCTCACTCCATACACTATGTCTGGCCTCGTACATACCATAGCATACATCAAAGAACCTATTATACTAGCATATAAGATGTTATTCATATAGGCTCTTTCGACTCCAATACTAGGACTTTGAGTCGTACTTGTACTGAGATTTAGTCGGTGTTAGAACAGGATTTGAAGTCGACATACCAAACTTGTCAAGAATCTTCTTTAGGTATGTCTCTTGAGATAAGCATAATCTCGACTGCTTTCTATCTCTCCAGATGTCAATCCCAAGAATTCTTGAGGCAGCTCCCAAATATTTCATGTCGAACTCCTTATCGAGTTTAGCCTTCACCTTCATAACTTCTTCGACACTATTTCTTGCTATGAGGATGTCATCCATATAAAGCAACAAAATAACAAGTGAATTTCCAGATCGAAATCTAAAGTAAACACAGTGGTCGAACTAGCTCCTAGTGAAACCAATGTATGCCATGAACTTGTTGAATCTCCTATTCCATTGTCGAAGAGATTGTTTCAGGCCATACAAAGACCTATTCATCTTGCACACATATTCTTCCTTTCCCTTTTTTGCATACCCTTCAGGTTGCCTCATTAGGATTGTTTCATCTAGATCACCATACAGGAAGTTCGTCTTCACATCCATTTGTTCAAGTTCTAGGTCGAAATTCGCCATTATAGCAAGCATTATTCGAATGGATCTATACTTTACAACAGGTGAGAACACATCATTGAAGTCGACACCTTCTTTCTGAGTGAACCCCCTAGCAACCAACCTTGCCTTAAATCTCTTCAACATCACTCCACTGATTCCTTCCTTTATCTTGACCGACCCCCCTTACAACTGACTAACCTGACTCCTGCAGGTTTCTCAATCAGCTCCTAAGTGTTATTATCATGAAGAGATTTCATCTCATCATCCATGGCTTTCAGCCATCAGCCTTGTCCTGACTCCTCATAACTTCCTTGTAGTCTCTAGGTTCTTCGTCCAGAACCTCACTTGCAGAGATTAAGGCATAAGCTATAAGATCTACATAACCAAGTCTCTGAGGTGGCTTGATGACTTTTCTCGACATGTCTCTTGCCAGCAGGTAGTCATTATCAGTTTCCTCAGCTTTGACAGTAGCTTCTACATCTTCTTCGACTTCATCTGGGTCATGTAATTCAGCATTACTATGCTCCACCTTAATATGAATCTCTTCCTGTTCCATCTCTTCTTCAGAGATCTTCGAACTTTGACCAATGTCATCAATTTTCTTGAAAGTCATCTCAGCTTCATTTAAAACTACATCTTAACTTGTGATACACCTCCTCTGACCTGAATCTAGACACCATATCCTATAAGCTTTGACTCCTCCACTGTATCCAAGGAACACACATCTCAGAGCTTTAGGTTCGACCTTATCTTGCCTAATACGAGCATAGGCTAAACAACCAAATACTTTAAGTCTGTCAAGACTAGGTGGATATCCCGACCAAACTTCTTCACATGTCTTCATTCCCAAGGAAGTAGAAGGACACCTATTTATTAGGAATGTTGCAGTCATGATTGCCTTAGCCCCAAACACCTTCTTCAATCCTGCACTAACAAACATACACCTTACTCATTCCAAATAGTTTGATTAAACCTTTCAGCCAAACCATTTTGTTAGAGAGTTCCTGTAGTAGTTTTATGCCTTACAATACCAGACGCAACACAAAAGCTATCGAAAGCCTCATTTAAAAATTCAAGACCATTTTCGTTCTTCAACCTCTTGACCTTCCTGCCAGTTTGGTTTTCGACCAGAGTCTTCCAACTTTTAAAATTTTCAAAAGTTTCATCCTTAGTCTTCTTAATGAATACCCATAACTTTCTAGAGTAATCATCAACTATGGATAGAAAATAATTTGCACCTGAGTGTGAAGGATTTCTTGCAGGTCCCCAAAGATTATCATGAATGTAATCAAGGGATCCACATGTTCTTTGTTTACCTTTGTTAAACTTCATTCTACAGGATTTACAAAATAGACAAGGTTCACAAAACTCCAGTTTTTCGACCTTGTCACCACCCAGTAGATTTTGTTTCGACAATTCAACTAGGTCTCTTTCACTGACATAGCCAAGTCTCTTGCGCCATTGCTCAGTCTTCGACACATCTTTCATGGATGCCATGTCTGCTGAGCCACTTATAACATCTGCCTCAAGGGTACACAAGCCTTGTTTCTTCACGCCTCTCAAGACTTTCTTCGACCCCTTCATTACCCTTAGGATGCTTTGTGCTTCTTTAAAAACATATCCTTTCTTATCGAATTCACCTAGAGAAATCAAATTCATATTAAGATCAGGTACATACCTAACATTAGTCAATAACCTTATTGACTCATCATGGAGCTTGAATCTCACAGATCCAATACCTACAATTTTGCAAGCTTTGTTGTTTCCCAGCAGCACTGATCCATCATCTTGATCACACAATTCTTCAAACATGTATTTGTTTGGAGTCATGTTCCAAGTACACCCTGAATCCATAATCCACTCCTTGCTAGAGTCACTGCTTGAGACCACCAGGACATCAAATGATTCATAACAATCTTGCACAATGTCTGCATTACCATTATTATTTCCACCATGATTGTTCAGTCGATCAAGGCATACTTTTCTTGTATAGCCCTCATTCTTACAATGATAACACTTAATAGTAGGAGCATTAACAACATAAGAATTTTGTAGAGCTTTACCCTTCTTTTTCTCAAACCTACCATCTTTCTTCAAGAATTTCCCCTTAACGGACAAACTTTCACCAATAGAAGATGGTCTGTGCTCCTTTTGTTTGTTCAAATCCTTATAGTACAAGGCAGATTGAACATATTCAAAGGTCAACGACTCTCTTCCATACAAGAGAGTTTCTTTGAAGTGAGCATGAGACTTAGGTAAAGAGCACAACAACAGCAACGCTTGATCTTCATCATCAATCTTGACCTTAATATTTTCAAGATCAAGAATTAACTTGTTAAACATATCCAGCTGTTCAGCCAAGGCTTTGTCTTCACTCATCTTGAATGAATACAAATCTTGCTTCAGGTAAAGATGATTAACCAACGATTTCGTCGTGTACAAACCTTCAAGTTTCATCCACACACCCGCTGGAGTTTTCTCCTTTGAAAACTTTCGGAGAACCTTATCACCAAGGCTCAATACAATGGAACTGTGGGCTTTTTCGACCATCGTTGTCTTCACCTTCTTCGATAGGGAATCGTTCATCTTCTCTGATCCTTTTAATGCTTCTAACAAACCTTGTTGAACAAGAAGGGCTTGCATCTTCAAGCGCCACAAACTGAAATCATTCACATCAGTTTGTTGTGAATTTGTGTCATCAAGAACAAACCAAAATATGAGAAAAAAATTGAGTTTCTTGAACAAACACAAGAAAACCTATTAGGTTTTACAAAAGGGAGAGAAAAAGGAAGAATAAAAATAAGAATTGGTTAAAACTATTTTACTATTCACTTACTCAATAAGGTTTCAAAGATTACAAGTGAATACCAACAATTAATCACTCTCAACAACATGAGAGAACTAGCCTATTTATAGACTACTAAGCTAACTTGATCAACAAGCAAACTTAAACAATTGGGCTTATAAGCAAGGTCCAATTTGACATACTAACTTAAATTACAAGTTAATATATTTCAACAGCATGCTTGAACAGACTTCGACTACAACATGCACAAATCCTGTCGAACCATGAAGCTATCCTTGTTGACACTAGAGTTCGGTCCAAAAAATCACCTACTGTATATAGTTATATCAAATTTTTTACAAAATTATTTTCATATTACATCCACTATTTTTTATGGTGTTTAATTTCATCTATGAGATGGATTTGCTCGTTCTTCCCCTTATAGGGAGGAGCTTTACTTAGTACCAGTCTCTTGGTGGGACGTCTTGTCATCTAGATATGATCCTTATATCAAATAGTTAATGGGAATTATGGGAGAGAACGTCTCAATGGAGATGTGTTTGATCATTGTTACATCTCTCTCATATACTCTAGAAAAGTTGTAGGGCCCTAAGCCCTTTCAGTTCAATAACTGTTTCCTCTCTCATCCCAATTATTTTGAGGTGGTCCTTAGCATTTGGTATAGTTCCTAATATTTTGGTTGGAAATATTATCTTGAAAGATAAACTTAAAGATCTCAAAGGTGCGTTGAAAAGTTGGAATCACCAAAATTTTGGCAGCCTTGATTTCTAAATTGACTTCTTAAGGGAATAGGTGAGCTCTCTAGACATGAGAGTTAAGCAGGAGGCTCTTGATAGGGAGATCTATTATAGGATCAAGGGTATCTCAGATCTCTGGTCCATGCTCCATACTAAGGATGTCCTACTTCTTCACAGTTTTAGAGTTAAGTGGCTTAGGGAGAGTGATGCAAATACAAGTTTCTTTCATGCCTGTGTCAAGATTAAATATAGGGGGAATGAAATTTTATCTCTTAAGGTTATGGATGTTTGGGTGGAAGGGGTGTCTGAGATTAGTCAAGAGGTGGTCAATTACTTTTCCAACCATTTTAGAAAACCCTTTTTTTATCGTCCTAGGTTCGGTGGATTTTTTTTCCTTTTCTCATTCTGAGGAGGATTACACCAGTCTTACCACTCATTTTATTCTCTCTAAGATTGATCAGATTTTGGCTTTATGTGATAGGGATAAGAGCCATGACCCTGATGGTTTTAAGTTTTCCTTATTTAAAATGTTTTGGTATATCCTTAGGGTTGATATTGGTATTATGTTTGAGCAATTCCATCAGTTTTCTTCTCTTCCCCATGGACTCTCATACTTTTTGTCACATTGATCCTAAAGGTCGACTCTCCTTCTTAGATGAGGGACTTTCAACCTATCTCATTGGTTTTATCTCCCCTAACCAGTTAGCTTTCCTTAAAGGTGGACTTTTCGTGGATGGAGTTGTTGTTGTGAATGAGTTAGTGGACCTTGCTAAGAAGAGTAAGAAAATGTGTCTCATTTTGAAAGTTTATTTTGAGAAAGCTTACGATTCAGTGAGTTAGTCCTTTTTGGATTGCATGCTTTCTAGATTTGGTTTTAATGATAAGTTGAGAAGTTGGATCCATGCTTGTGTATTTTTGAATAATCTTACGGTCTTAGTTAATGGTTGCTTGACTCAAGTGATTAGTATTCAAAGGAGATTGAAGCAAGGTGATCCCATGGCCCTTTTCCTTTTTCTCTTGCTATCTGAATTTCTAAGTGTTCTCTTTTATTAGGTTATGGACCGTCAAATATTTTTAGACTTTAGAATGAGTTCCTCAGATTTGATGGTATCTTATCTTTAGTATGCGACTTACACGATTATTTTGACTGACGCCTTCATTGAGAACCTATGGTCCATCAAGGCTATTATTCGAGGGTTTGAGTTAGCCTCAAGTGTGTAGGTGAATTTTGCCAAGAGTACTCTCATTGTGGTGAACTTTGATCATGTTTCCTTAAACCTTCCTTGTGAGTTATTCCATCGTGTTAAATTCTTTCCCATTCAAGTATCTAGGTCTTCTAGTAAAGGGCGAACCTCGGCTTATGATCTATGTGGGAACCTCTAGTTAGTCTCATTTTTATACACCTTCACTCATAGAGATAAAGGTATGTGCCTCTGGGCGGGAGATTGATCATTCTTAATTATGTTCTTAATTTTATTCCTATATTCTTCTTGTCTTTTTTAAAGATGCTAATTAAGGTTTAGAAGAAGATAGTGAGCATTGAAAGAAATTTTCTTTGGGGTGGAGCTAGATGGGATTATAAGATTGCTTTGGTTAGGTGGTCTAATGTGTGTAAGCCTAAGAAGCTTGGTGCTCTTGGGGTCCGTGACCTTCATGTTGTTAACCTGGCTCTTTTAGGAAAGTGGAAGTGGTGGTTATTATCGGGTGCTTCTAGTATCTGAAGAGAGATTTTATATGCTATGAGTAACTTCGACCTCCTCTATCATGAGAGGGGGAACCAGGTGTCTTTGATATGTGTTTTCTTGGTGGAGAGATATGCCCCTTCTTAGATCTAAAGGAAAGGACCATACGTATTGGTTTTGGGTATAATATGGTTAAGAAAGTTGGTTTTTGTCTTATCACACAGTTCTTGAGTGACCCTTGGGTTGGGGACATTCCCCTAAGAGTTAGGTTTCCTAGGCATTTTTCTATATCTGAGTAGAAATATCACTCTGGGGGGGATGGGGAGGTGGGAGGGTCAATCGTGTCTTTAGGATCTTAAGCGGAGAATGGCTCATATCTTTGATCATGAATAGGTGTTGATATATGACATTCTTTTGGTGATTAAGGACTTTATTCC
The DNA here is from genome assembly GCA_022829125.1 of Lathyrus tuberosus. Taxonomy (NCBI): domain Eukaryota; kingdom Viridiplantae; phylum Streptophyta; class Magnoliopsida; order Fabales; family Fabaceae; genus Lathyrus; species Lathyrus tuberosus. The sequence goes on from JALAZF010000498.1 coordinate 62,604, forward strand.
TTCCTCTCATCTTGATAAGTGGTGGTGGCGTTTTTCTAATGATGGATTTTTTATGTATCATCCGCGTGCATTTTCCTTATCACCTGCAAGTTCCCTTTATATCTCCAACTCTCGTTTGTGGAGTTGGTGCTCTCTAGTATCTGGAGAAGTTGAGCCCCCTATAAAGTTATTATTTTCTTCTGGCAGTACTTGCAGGATCCACTACTATAAAATATACATTTCGTAACATCTTATTACCGCAACCTTTAAATCAACTGAAGTAATAACTCCTATCTAGGTGCCTTAATTTTTTATTTATTAAATAAAACACTTTTCACCATTGTTAAATATATCAATTGTGCTGATAGATTAAGGATTACAAGCTTCGATTTCCAGCACCATCAATTTTCCATTTTTTTCGTTACAAAAAATGGCGTCTCCCCTTAATTTGTAAATTTATATTAAAAATAAAATACTTTTTACCACGCTCATTTCAACCAACTGTAGTGAAATTTGGTGTTGCTTTTTTCAATATTAGTGAGTTTAGTTTTCACAAACTCACCGAGAGTTTAATTTTCACAATAACATAGTTTATATTTTACCGACACAATTTTTAAATTCTCATATACTCTTTTTGTAAAATGTATTCATTCATTTTTCCTATACATTGACAATTTTGGCATTAAAGATCAATGTTAAGATTCAAACATATCGTTTACTTGATAAAGTGAATCTTAGCATTAATCTTTAAACCAAAATTTTCAATATAGTGTATTAACTTTTGAAGAATTGAACATGCAGGTTGAAAGCGGAATGAGTTAGTTGTAATAAAAGGTTGAATGACGCGTTTGTTCTTTTTTTATAGACAAATCCCAAAATAATTTCACCGTGATTGTTCAGAGAAATCGTGGTAATATGTATACTATATTACTAAAATTATTTTTGTCAATCGTGGTGAAAAGTATTTCTAAAAAATTAAAACATAACACATTTTAGTTTATTTCCTTCATAATACAAGTGCCCAAGCAAAAGAAAAGAAGAAAGCGATAACAGAGACCAACCAAACTCCATCATTTCAGGTTCGAATTAAGGAGTGGCCAGACAAAATTTCAAGAAGCTTAAACGAAAATAATTTATATGCCTCTTCCTCTTTTCCTCTTCCTCTTTTCCATAGTTACAGTATGTTATCTATTTCATCACCGTTCATGTTGATTTTAGGTTTTTTCTATTTTTTGAGATAGTTATAGGTTTTTGTTGTTGTTTAATGTTATATGTTGCTGTGATTGAATGAGATTGATATTTTTTTTTTTGAGTTGTTGAGAATGTTATATATTGTTGTTGTAATTGTTTCATTCTTATTGTTTTGTTGTATTGAGATTGTTATGGTGTTGTTGGCAATGTTGTTGTTGTATTTTATTATTGTATAATGGTATATATTGTTGGTGTAGTTGTTGAAAATTGATTTAGTAATTTATTGTATTGAGAATGTTGTTGTTGTGTTGTTGTATTCTTGTATTATTATAGTATTAAATGATTTTACAAATTTTGATATAAATTTCAAAATGTATTATGGATCGTAGTTGGATGAAAGATGATAGATTAGGTATGGTGTATGAGAAAGGAGTTCTTGAATTCGTTGAATACGCGGAACAAATTCTTCCTCACAATCATGGAATCTTTTATTATCCTTGTGTTATATGGGGGAATATTAAAAAGTTTTCAAAGGAAGAAATATTCCATCACCTATGTTGTGATAAAATCTGTCAAAATTAGACAATATGGATGTGGCATGGTGAAGTAGAAAAAACAAATTGTGAAGCCAGAAAGACATGAAATTGATGTAGATATGGATGATTGACTAAAAGATATGATTCATGATATTGAAGAATCTTCATTTAGTAATGCTCATATTTATGATACTTTATTTAGTGACAAAGATGTGCATGGTGCACAAATTTTACATGATTGTCTGCGGTGTTAAAATTGCTTAATTTGAAGGCAAAAGTGGGTAGAGATATAAAAGTTTAATAGAATTATTTAATTTGGTGGAACAAAAGCTACCAACAGATAACAATTTGTTGGACCGTAGTTATGAGGCCAAGAAGATATTGTGTCTACTGGGTTTGGAGTATATCAAAACACATGCATACCATAATGATTGCTTATTATACATGAAAGAGTATTAAAAATTGAATCATTGGCCGAAATATGGTGAGTTATGATACAAGGGGAAGGACAACAATGGTGATGACGATGACGATGATAGCAAGAATCATCCTTCTGCCAAAGTGTATGGTACCAGCCAATAATTCCAAGGTTCAAGAGACTAGTTGCTAATGTGAATGACACAAAGAATATTGGATGGCATGAAGAAGAAAGAAAATGTGATGAAAAATTTTCCATGTAGATGATTCTTTGTAATGGACCACTTTTAACGGAGAGCGGGAGATTGATATCACTCACAAGCCTTTAACCGAAGATGAAGTTTATAAACGAAAAGAACAAATTAATGTCATCTTTGGAAAGAATAAAAAAGGCCCAGTTAAGAAAAATATTTGGAAAAAGAGGTCGGTGTTCTTTGATCTTTCATATTGGTCTAGTATTGAGATAAAACATTGTCTTGATGTGATGCATGTAGAGAAATTTTTTTGTGATAGTTTGATTGTGGTAGGAGCTTGAGTATGGACCTTAGTCTAAGAAAAGTTAGTTAGGATATCTCCTTTATTTTAGTGATATTATGTTATAAAAGAAAAGGAAAGTGACTAGGCAATTCATTCAGTAATATTGTTAGAAAGTTGTCATGATAGTTAATCACTAGTCCAAGAGCAGTACTGTTTTGGGTAGAAGTTCATAGAACCCTGGTTTATCACTTCTTGTTCCATTTTCAACATTGTAAGATTTAAAGCTCATCTTTGATATTCAATAGAATATAGTTTGGTTATCTTGATTTTACAGTTCTATCATTGGTCCGACCTATCAGATTATCGAGGAGGTTCCAAAACTTGTGTCATTCTAAGATGATTGAGGAATAACAAGTTTTTGAAGCAAGAATGGCCTAGATAATTGACACATTTGAAGCAAGAATGTGAAGATTTGAGGAATCTGTCAAATCAATTTTGGAGGAGTTCATGGCAGAATTTCGTCAGTTGATAAGGGCAGAGGTGGCAAAGTGTTTCAAAGATGCATCAACAGAAAAGGATCTTGATGACGATGGTCGCTTATTGTCCAATGATATGTTAGATGTGAGACCCGTATATTTTAACCTTTCTTATATTAATAATTAACGTTAACTAACGTTTATAGTATATAATATTAATTATTCAAATAATATAACATTAATAATTATAACATTAACGTTTTATTAATAATTAACATTAACTAACAATATGTAATTTTGATGCAAATTCCTGAACAAAAGAAGTGTGCAGCCTAGTGGTAAGGTGTGGTTGTTGGACCCAAAATGTCATGGGTTCAACACCTCTAAGGGCCATAAAATAATAATAAAAGATTCCACATGAAATTTAATAAATAAATAATAATAAAAAATATCAACTAAGTCATTTCAAGAGGGATTAAAACAATGGAATCTTGAAATGTTAAGGTGGAAATCTAAATTTTTTTACGGGTTTTTTTTTTAAATTCACCCATATGGCAGAGAGAAAATTAGCTATTAACCCTTTATTCATTTATTATCTTGTGATTTTATTCAAGTGGTCGGTTCAATTTATTTATATTATCATTTAAAAATTAAGATAGAGCTCTTTCTTGTTAATTTATTTTATTAATTAGTAGAATAAATATTTGTGTGTTTAATTGACTAATTGGAAGAAAATAAATTATATTTTTATTTTATTATAAAATGATTTTATTTAGTATAGTTAGTAGAGATGATCTAAACAATTATTTGTATTTTTATTAATGGATATTATTTTGATGATTTGCCATATATTAAAAATTAATTATTTAGGTTTTTATCAAGAGAGTGGGTTACAATTTAATTTAATTTAATATAAAGAGGTGTGTAATTTAGAGATGTGTGTTTAAGTATTTTGGCCTTGAATTTGAGCTCAATTAAGACTGACCTATCTTCCCTTTAACACTAGCACAACTCAGAGAAAGGGACATTTTCTTTTTCTTCCTCAGCCAGCAAAAAATTAAAATGTGTTCTCCTCTCCTCCTCCCAAAACCGAACAGCTGCCATCCCTTCAACCTTATCATCTTGGAAGTTCGCTTCTAGGTTTTGGGAGGCCTTTCATCATAATAGGAACCAAGTTGAACCTTAGTACAAAAAACCACCTGTAATCTGGCGTCCAGACAGAAAGATCCATTCAGATAATGGAATACATGTTATAAGATTGTGTTTTACAAGACGGTGGAAATTGTAACCAAAACCTATCATTAATTGAGTTCGCCTACAACAACAATTATCACACTAGAATTGAAATGGCATTGTATGAGGTGTTATATAGAAGAAGATGTTTACAACCTTATATTGGGAAGAAGTGGGAGATAAAGGCATCTTATGGTCCAAGATCATTCAAGAGACATTACTATAAAAAAAAACATATGTAACCTCATATGCAAATTTGATTTAACCTCAGTTATAGAGGCGAGGTAACGAAGGGCGCCATGAAAAACTCCCACTTTACCCATTGGTTTTAGAATAGCCTACGGGATAGTTGAAATAATCATTGGTTCGATCCACAACAATAACTTTTTTATATTTTCAAAATTAACACCATATACCTCTCGGTTTATTAACAAAACCGAGGGGAATATATTATTTATATATATATATATATATATATATATATATATATATATATATATATATATATATATATATATATATATATATATATATATATATATATATATATAATTTCTCATTACATTGTTTACATAGAATATTAACAAATTAATTTGTTTACAAACTATATTGTTTACACAGAATATTACATTGCACTATAATAAATAACACTTTTCATGCCGAAGCTTTCACCTCGAACTATAGAAAACTGAGGTATAAAGCCAATGCGTGCTATTTTTCATTATTTAAAAAAATATAAATTTCGGTGAAAAAACAACTCAGTGCAAGCTTCGATTCCTAACTATCGCAATTTATGATTCTATTTGTTTATAAGTGTAAACAAAATGTTCTAACTCTTCGGTTTTCGATTTAAACGAGGCATAAGATAATAATATTTTACTATAAAAGCACTTGTTAAAACATATTTTACCCTAATAGTTACTAATATGAAGCCGCACCAAACTCGTAAGTATCATTCTTTGGGATGGATTGCAAGACAACAAAATTTTCATTGTTCTTTAATCTTGAACAAAATATTTTTTCTGCCCTTGCCATCCATTCCAACATAATGGTGTTGATGTTGTCATTATTGTAGTTTTAGAATAAACCTCAGTTAAAGAAGGGAGGTCAACTTTTGAAGAGTACTCAGTTGATAGATTGCAAGTGCACAAAATCATTCTTGCTTAAACAAAGAATAGAGCTTAACCAACAAAGAAGGGAACTCAACCTTTTAAGAGTACTCAGTTGATATACTGCAAGTGCAGAAAATTATTCTTGCTTCAAGTTAAACAAAGAATGGAGCTTAACCAAAAAAGAAGGGAGCTCAATCTTTGAAGAATACTCAGTTGATAAATTGCAAGTGCAGAAAATCATTCTTGTTTCAAAAAATCTGTTTTAGCGGGTATGCAAAAAAATTTGGATATCACCGAAGATTTGTTGTAAACGATGTGTTTTAATATTCTGCTAATTAGTGATCCGCGTGAAACCTAAGGGACATCCATTATAAAATCATGTTGAATATTAAAAATCTAACCTAAAGTAAACATGAAGCGCTTGAAACATAAAGACGTTTAGAAAAGTTATCTAAGATGGATTGTAAGAGCAGAAAATTATTTGGGTTTAAGGTTTGAATATTCATTTCATTTATCTAACCCTTTTTTTTGCTTCATAAACAATTGCATGCAAGATCCGTCGAGAATAGTCTTGCACCCAACATTTGATCTTCCATAATATTCAATAATTCGAAGATCTAAGATCTAAAACTTCGGGGAATTTGATTTTTACCTTGTTCTCTAGGTAATTTGATTTTTATTTTAAATAATGTAATATTTTGTATAAAAAAATGTAATATTATTGGTAAACAATGTAATATTCTGGGTAAACAATGTAACAATAAAAAAAATTATCTTACCCCTCGGTTTTCAAGATAAACTGAGATAAAAGATACACTAGTTTTTGGAAATAATAAAAGCGTTACTGTCGGGGTTCAAACCCATGTGCATTTAACTTTGCCTCTTGATTTTAATTTCACCGAGGTGATAAATGGCGAGTTTTCATGTCGCCCTTTGTTACCTCGCTTCTATAGTCGAGATATTATGCATTTCGTGTCCGATGTAAGAAGCACTTTTTGTAGTAGTGTTTGTTCTTCATCATCATCGATGTCGGTGAAGAACAAATGTTGAATATCTCGGAGAAGAACAAATATTGGGGGTCCTCGTTTCATTGACCTTGAGGAAGATCAAATGTCTGATATAAAACAAAAAAAATTAGATAAATAAAATAAATATTTAGTTATTTAATGATTTAAGAACACAAACTTTGAACCTAAATAATTTTTTGTTCTTGCAATCCGCCCTAGAGAAATTTTCTCAAATAAAGTTAACGCTTTTTTAAGTTTCAAAGTTTTCTTGTGAAATGTTTCATTATCAAATTTTAATATTCAAAATGCTTTTATGATGAGGGTTTTAGGTTTCACACCGATCACTAATGGCAATGTGTTGAGCATTGATACTCTTTAAATGAATGGTAAGATTTGTTTAAGGACAATGAATAAACTGAATAAACACGCTTATATTTCACCTCGGTTATTATTCAAAACTGATGTAAAATGTGTTTATTTTTAGGTAAAAATAAAATAAAATATGTTTCATCCCAAACGTCATATACCTTTTAGTTTTAAAAAAAAGAATGAAAAAACCTTTTTTATTTTTAAAATTACATTGTTTACCCAGAATATTAAAATAAATTGTTTAAACAAATCCAGATTTTGACAATGGATTCTTGTAGAACAACAAATCTTTTCAAACTTCTGATAAGTTATTTGTTCAAACCAAGAGAATTTTTTTCCTATACTTGCAATCCATCCTAGAGAGATTTCATTATCTTGAGCAAATGTTTTCATGGAAAATGCTTTCACATGAAAGAGAACAAAATGATTGTGTTTTAGAATAAGTTTCTCAATATTGTCAACCGAGAAAAGAAATAAATTTCTCAATGTTTTCTTTGATTGACAACATAAGAAGGTTATTCCTAAAATACAACAACATCAACACCATTTTGTTGAGATGGATTGTAAGAGCAGAAAAAAAATATTTTGTTCAAAATAGAAGAACATTGAATATTTTTTGTCTTACAATCCATCCCAAAGAATGATGTGTACAAGTTTGGAGCGACTACATATAATAAGTTAGATTTAGGGTAAAACCTGATTAACGAGAGATTTTATAGTAAAATATGATAATCTAATCTCTCGATTATTAAATATAACCGAAGGAATAGATCATTAATTTAAAAATAAAAATAAAATAAAAAAGAAAGACACTACTTGTAAAGAATTAAAAACATAAATTGTTGTTGTTGGGATTCGAAGCATGTCCAGAATTATTTTTCCTCTCGATTATATTTAAAATTGAGGAAATATGTGGTATTTGGTTAGGTGAGGTGAAAGATTTATCATGAAATGTATTATTTGTAGTAGTGAGACCACAAGGAAGTATGGGAAATTTAGGAAAAGATGAAGAAAGCTCATGATAGCACTACCACGAAAAATCCATACCACAACGATTGGAAAAGGGATGCCACAACACCTGACCAACCGTTGTGTGGTAAGGGGTGATTGTATGTATGATGTTTTCCACCACGGTCGCGAGACCGTGATAGTAAGGCAGGACGCATGCTACCTACCACAACGGTTACTCGTATCAACCGTTGTGGTATATACATTTAGGTAAATAACATTTCATCACGGATAAAATAAATAACCATTGTTGAAAGTACCCAGAGTTTATTATATAATATGTAGATTGCTTGTTTTTCAATACACCTCACAGCAACATACAACCATTCAAATTGATGAAGAAGTATATAGTCTAAAAATTAAACTATTATTAAAAACCAACTTAAACAAACCATTGTTTTCCAAATTGCATGTGTCACATCATTCATTTCCCGCTCTTTAACATATAAAATGTAGTTCAATTGTCTAAGTCCTTCATGACATCGATTCCTTCTATTCTAGTTTAATTTGAATAATATCAATAAATTCTTGTTATTCAAAATAAACTATAAGAGGAGATATGAATGTAATGAAGGAATCAGATGATTGAACCACATTCTAAATGTTAAACAGCGTGAGATGAATGCTGAGAGGGATGCAATTCGAAGAACACTGATTGATATAAGTTGGTTTTAAAATACAATTTAATTTTCAGATTATAAGTTTCTATGTCAATTTAAATGAAATGTATTTTCAATGAAGGGTTAGTGAAACAAACAATCTACGTAACATATGATAAACTCAACTTCATCTACTGTGCAACATGCATAATAATTTAAAGAACAAAACATTATTAAGTCACAAGGAACTTCTTTCTTGTGACTTAGCAATGTTTTGTTCTTGTTCTAAAAACATTAATCAACAAAAACATCATACAACAATATTTATCAACAACACAACAATATACAATAAATATAAAAAAAATAAGGTTTAAGAACGCAAGATATAATAAACAAAAACAAAAACAAATTATAAAGTTCTGAGAATATTAATCAACAACAACATACAACAACAGCATACAACAACACAAGATATAATAAAATGTTTCAAGAACGCACTTTTTATAAAACTAATCGTCGAACTAGAACAAATTATAAAGTTCATCTAGTTTATGATGATATGAAGAAGAAGTTCAAGGTGAGTGAAGTTTACACAATAGCTTCATACTTCTTGTATTTTTTTCTTCATAGAAACACAAACCATATGTACCATAGCTAAAGTATGCGCTTTGTTAAGATGGTGAAGACAAATTTGAAAATATGAGAACCCATTTTTAACAAGAAACGTAAAAGAAATTGAAGCATGAGTTTAATGAACGAACCTCAAAACTCAAGGTAGTGATTGGTGAAGACAAATCTGAAGGTTGAAGTATGTTTAAAGAGTGACATGAGTGTTAGAGTTATGTTATGACAAAGGTAGCTTCATGGTTCGAAATATATTAACTTGTAATTTAAGTTAATATGTCGAATTGGGTCTTGCTTGTAAACCCAATTGTTTAAGTTTGCTTGTTACTCAAGTTAGCTTAATAGTCTATAAATATATTAGTTCTCTCAAGTTGTTGAGAGGGGTTACTTGTTTATATTCACTTGTAATCTTTGAACATTTATTGAGTAAGTTAATAGTAAACAAACCATTGTTTTCCAAATTGCATGTGTCTCATCATTCATTTCCCGCTCTATAACATATAAAATGTAGTTCAATTGTCTAAGTCCTTCATGACATCGATTCCTTCTATTCTAGTTTAATTTGAATAATATCAATAAATTCTTGTTATTCAAAATAAACTATAAGAGAAGATATGAAAGTAATGAAGGAATCAGATGATTGCACCACATTCTAAATGTTAAACAACGTGAGATGAATGCTGAGAGGGATGCAATTTAGAGAACACTGATTGATATAAGTTGGTTTTAAAATACAATTTAATTTTCAGATTATAAGTTTCTATGTCAATTTAAATGAAATGTATTTTAAATGAAGGGTTAGTGAAACAAACAATCTACATAACATATGATAAACTCAACTTCATCTACTGTGCAACATGCATAACAATTTAAAGAACAAAACATTATTAAGTCACAAGGAACTTCTTTCGTGTGACTTAGCAATGTTTTGTTCTTGTTCTAAAAACATTAATCAACAAAAACATCATACAACAATATTTATCAACAACACAACAATATACAATAAAAATAAAAAAAAATAAGGTTCAAGAACGCAAGATATAATAAACAAAAACAAAAACAAATTATAAAGTTCTGAGAATATTAATCAACAACAACATACAACAACAACATACAACAACACAAGATATAATAAAATGTTTCGAGAACGCACTTTTTTTAAAACTAATCGTTGAACAGGAACAAATTATGAAGTTCATCTAGTTTATGATGATATGAAGAAGAAGTACAAGGTGAGTGAAGTTTACACAATAGCTTCATACTTCTTGTATTTTTTCTTCATAGAAACACAAACCATATGTACCATAGCTAAAGTATGCGCTTTGTTAAGGTGGTGAAGACGAATTTGAAAATATGAGAACCAATTTTTAACAAGAAACGTAAAAGAAATTGAAGCATGAGTTTAATGAACGAACCTCAAAACTCAAGGTAGTGATTGGTGAAGACAAATCTGAAGGTTGAAGTATGTTTAAAGAGTGACATGAGTGTTAGAGTTATGTTATGACAAAGGTAGCTTTATGGTTCGACAAGAGTTGTGCATACTGTAGTCGAAGTCTGTTCAAGCATGCTGCCGAAATATATTAACTTGTAATTTAAGTTAATATGTCGAATTGGGCCTTGCTTATAAACCCAATTGTTTAAGTTTGCTTGTTACTCAAGTTAGCTTAATAGTCTATAAATAGATTAGTTCTCTCAAGTTGTTAAGAGAGGTTAATTGCTTGTATTCACTTGTAATCTTTGAACATTTATTGAGTAAGTGAATAGTAAACAATTTTATCCAGTTCTTACTCTTCTTCCTTCTTCTCTCTCTTTTGTAAAACCTAATAAGGTTTATTGTGTTTGTTCAAAAAACTCATTTTTTCCTCATACTTGGCACTCATCGTGGGGCTCGATAAAACTAACCTAGGCTGTAAGTTCAACCTTCAACCTTATCAATGGAGAAAACGTGATATTTTTCAGATGTTATTCATATTCTTACCTTCACTTTAAGGAGACGCTTTATTTTCCTTTTCATATTTAATTATATGGTTTGTGTTGATTTCTTTTTCCATGTTAATGTTAAGCGTTGGTTTTTTATTTTCTTTTTCATTTTAACATACTGGCAGCATCAACTTTGCGAATGGAAGACTCGGTGAACCATCGGACTCCGGAAAATAGGCAACATTGTACCATCCTCCAGGCACATGGTGGGGCACGATCTTCTGGTGTTCCTAACACCGTTTCAATATGAATTTATATCACGATTTGGCCGTCGATGGTGACGAATCACTCTTTATCTTAACCTCGTAAAAAGTCAAGATGGAGTATTATCCGTAAGAAAATCTGGGAAAGATGCCCTGATGAATTCGATGGGAGTCACCAATAACATAGAAAGAGGTGACGACGACAACAATGATGATGAAAAGGTGAAACCAATGACTTTGCTAGATAGAATGTTGAAGTTATTTTGTTCTGGAAGAGATACTACCAGGTCTTACTATCGATTTGTTTTCATGTTACTGTTTTTCTCTTATTCTCACTTCAGAATTTGAGAGAGAAGAAGAAGTAATAGAAAGGGTGAAAGAGAGAGTAGAAGGAAGAGAAAAGAGTAAGAAGTTTCCAAAGCTCAAGCCATCCTAAGCCTTGCATGGTAAAAGTGAATCAACAAGCTTAAGAAGATGAGAGAAAGCAAGGGGCCATCATCAATTTCATCCCAATCATCAAACTCTAGCAAAAATTAGAATTTCAAGTTAGGTGGGGTTCTTTTAGGTACTGATATGAGTCACATGATTAGGTTGAATGCATGTTGGGTTTAGGTCATGTCTTAGTTTATTCTCCCTCATTTGAATGCAAAATGTGAATGCCTTGCTATTTTATGATAACTATTTGCTTTTTTGGTCCCTTGAGTGATAATGAAGTGAGAAGAGAGTTGGAAAATGGATTGATTTTAGGTTTTGCGACGAAGATGGAGATGTATGGGTCTTGTTATGTTTGGCTGTAGCAACCTCGGATCCTTGTATGTGGGGATAAAACTTGGTGTGCTATAGTCGTGGTACTTCCTATGGTCAGTTCGTAGGCGGTCCAATTTTTCCTTTTTCTCACCTTTTTTGAACCATAAACCTCTCTAATATCCTTTCCTACTTGCATTAGATTATGTATAAGGGAAAAACCTGAAGAAAACGATATTAAGGAGATTTTATATAGTTTAATTAAGGTGGAGCTCTAATAAATAAGTGTAGCATGTTTATAAATTACGATAGAAGGATGGCTAAGAGAATCAAGTCTTAACCTTAATTAGGTTACATCTCAATTCTCAATGTTAAGTATATAATTAGAATATGAAATATTATGTAATATTGAATGGTATGACCTGCAATGCGTATGGCCCGTAATCAGATATATGTCTTACCCAATACTGATAGGATTAGACATCCCATGATACTGGACTTAGTTTCGAGGTTCTAACAGGACTTTAATTATCCCTAGATATTACACTCGACCTAAGGGGTACTATTAGGATTTTAAGGTGAGTCATGATGTTAGATATGATATGTGTCATACGTGGGGTTTAAGGGATGTTACATTAAAATCCCAAGGCGTATGGGATTAGTAATACTCAAGTTGTATCTTAAGAAGTAAGCGCTTAAAATGAATCATGAAACCCTTTTTCAATACATAATAGATAATGAGTGGACTTATGGTTTACTAAGGATTTTACAGAGTTATATTTTCTAACCCCACATTTTTTGAATTCTTTTCAGATGATCAAGTACAAGGAAAATGTAAAGGAAAATGGCTTGAAAGATGACAATTGTAGTTCATGTTGTGTATTATCTTCTGTTGCGTAGTTAATTATTTTGTGTCATGACATGTTGTACTTGAAAGAAAATTAGGTGTATCTTATGTTATTTCTTGTACATATTTTGAGTTCACACTACTTTTGATATAACATTACTAGTATGTTTAATATTCCAAAATAGAGAATTCTAGACACTGTTTGTTGGGGTATTACACTAACAACTCCCTTTTGGTGTGAAAATAGGGTCTCAATATTTGTGCCAACAAAAACAACAACACGGCAAGTAAAATTATTGTATTCATGAATATTGTATTAACTTTGTACATGGACAAAGTGATTGTACTTGTGAATACAGTGCAGTGAGTTCGTAACAATAATAGGGGCGCGTTGAGCGTGATTGATATGTTTGTGTGAAATTTGTAAAATTTAGAAGGTTAACTAACGATTTACAAATATAATCATAAAAATGATTAGTTTCTCCTTACGAAACATCTACCACTAAATGTGGAAAATTCCATGACTAAAATTATAAAAACAATCAATTCTCCCAATTAGGTAGATGGGAGAAAACATTCATCTCAAAAAAATTATATAATTATAAATTAAATATTCATTACATAAACAATCATGAAGAATTACATAGATAACATGTTTTAGGTAGAATCTTCTAAAGGGAACTCAATCTAAGAGAACTATACACTCTTCCTTAAGGGATTCATGGCATTAACAATAGAAAAGAAAAAAAAAAATAAAGACTTGCATCTATTAGGAATAATCCTTTAATAGTAGCATTCGTAGTGGTACCAAAGTTGTGTAAAATCTTGGAAAACTAAAACCTTTTACTTGCTTCTCATTAAATAGGCAACTTAATGGGATTTTAGGGTTTAGATAATAGCCTAATTTTACATATTAAACATTATAACAACGTCATATTTTACTCGCTATTTTCTGTCATTTTACACTCTAAACTAGACTTGTACTTCTTTATGAAATTTGTTGCCTTGAAAGTTATCTTTATTTTGCCTCCAGATTTACCTCAATAGTAGTTATGAAACTCCTGATATGATAAAAATAGTGCACATAGGTAAAACTGAATTTGTACCAACACGCTGCTATTTAACCAAAATGCACGTTATGTGTTTAATATGGCTTAGAAGTATGACATCTTGAGAATATCACTACACCTTACTTGGGGAGCACCGTTATTGCTGGGAAAACATTTAGATCATGTCATTGTATTGTGTAAGGACGCCATAATTAGATGATTGTTCTGTTTTTGCAATTCATACAGGATTTTTGGTTCATGCATCGTTAACGCGCCACAATGGATCTTTGAAGTTTGATAGATCTTCTATGAGAAATGGGCACACCATGATTGAGTGTCTTTTGCAATTCTTCTTTTTCTTGCATTCTTTGCCATTGTAACTTTCACAATAAAATACCAATGAAATTTGTCCGATTAGTATGATTTTGTCTTTCCCCGTAAATCTTCGGAATCTTTATTAAAAGCCTACAAAAAAGAAATGCATTAACAGTAAAGTATGTAAAGGTAAAATAACTAAATATTAAAAAAAATCATATGACAAAATGTCATCACCCCCTTACAAAGGAACTCTTTAATCGTGTTAGGCTTACTGAGAGTGTTTTTGTCTCTTACCATTGTAGTAACGGTTCTCAAATTTTTCCAATAGTTGTAGTACTATCATAATGGATCAAGGCAACATGCATTGGTTTTTCCCACACGGAAATATCTACTATTAAGAATCTCAATCAGTTTGTTTCTTTGCTAGCGATTGTAAAAGTTATCATTTCAAATTTCATAATAGATTAAACAAGAATCGTTTCTTTCTCGGACTTTCAAGAGACTGGTCCTCCAACTATGTTGTATATGTAACCTCTAGTTGCTTTGGAATCATCTAACGAGGTGTCTGGTGTTTCAATCAACATCATTATACCCCTCGAGATGAGTGAGAAACTTTTTATAATGTAACGTGAGGTTCATGATCCTTTTAAGGTGCCTAATAAATCTCTATAGTGTGTCGATGTTTTATATTAGGTCTACTAGTAAACCTCCACAACAATCCTATGACATAGGCAATGTCAGGTCTAGTTTAATCAGTGACATATTCCAAGGTACCAATGATACTTGTATATTCTTATTGTCAAATGTTATCATCGGTATTCTTAAAGAGTTTAACACTTGTATCATATAGGGTGCACACACATTTATAATAAAGTATTTATATTTCTTTGATATCTTTTCAACTAATTGAATATGATTCAAAAAAATTCCTTTATTTGACTATTAGCCTGAGATTTCTAAGTTAGTATTTTTGTATGAATGGGTGATATAAGAGATGTAAAAATACTATGTGTATACAATCAAATCATGTCTTCGACGCCAGATCTCGACAAGTAGACTCTTTTGACAGATAAGTGTTTTCGATAGATCAATATTTTTGACTTTGCACATTTTTGAGTCCACGGGTAGGGTAAGCTTAACGATGTTTTTGACAACAATAGCAATTCGAAGCGGTTCGAAAGTCAAAGACATGTGGAAACAAAATAGAAGGCAAAGGTCCATGTGTCATATCCCAAATTTTGACCACCAAGATTTCCCATCATTGTGAGGATCATTGCCATAATATGGATGTGCCATCATGCCTCATCAATCTCCTCGAGGATTGTTGAGCTTCCACTACAATCAGGAATTAGGGTTTTAAGCCCTCTCAGAGCACTTAAACAAAGGATCAATCAAGAAATGAGATGATCTTCAACTTGTCTAACCTCTCAAACACCCATAAGGGACCAAGAGGACTCCCACATCAAGAACCAAGCACAAAGTTGCTACATTCCAAGTGGATCAAACCTCAAGATCGCCTGTGTCACCAAATTAGGGTCTGGTCGACCAAGGCCTCCAGATGATAAATTTTCATCTAGGCATGAGCCAATGCTTCAAAGCATAACCCAAGATACTCCAAGGAACATTATGAGTTCCATCATCAAGTCAAAATAACCTCAGGGAAAGCATTCACCAGGGTTTTTGACCTAATTCACCCCTAAGTTGACTTTTGGAGCAAAGCATGAGCCAAGACCTCAAGACATGGTTTGAGGACCTCAAATACACCACATTGATCCATTTGCAACAATGTATTGATCCAAGAAGCTTGATTCACAAGTTTCAATCTCATTTGGACCACAATTTGGGGTTTTGAAGAAAAAGTCAATTGTGCCTTTGACTTTTGACCAAGACATGCTCCCAAACCTTGGGACATGATTCAAGACACCCTACAACACCTATGGAATCCATCCATTAGGTTTGAATTGGGTCAAGAACTTGATTGCACAAAGGATCACACAGTTTGGATTTCATCTGACAAAAAGTCAATTGTGCCCAAAATCAAGTTTGACTTTTTGGAATTTTTCACAAATATGGTTCCCCTAAGCCAAAAAACAATGTTAATGTATGGTTTTGATCATCATCCATCAAGAAAAATCAAGAAAAGTGAGGTTTCTTGCAAAAGGGGCAACCTTGAGAAACCAAAGTTTTTCTAAGTTATGGAACAAAAGTGATTTCGTACCAACTTTGCAAGATCATAACTCCTAAACCATAAGGCCTTTTTCTCCCATTCAAAGCTCAAATGAAACTTAACATGACATACTTTAAATTTGTCAACTACAAGAAATTCCAAATCCTCATGGATTTTGAGTTATTGATTGATCAAAATCACAAAAATGGGAAATAACCACTTTTTCCAACACTTAGACAAAATTCTGTCCAAGACAGATTTTGGGTAAAACACCAAAACTTGGGAGATGTTTACACCTAGTTGCAAGAAGAATCAATCTCAAATGCAAACATCAAAGTTGTCGTACATGTTGCCAATAATCCAAAGAGATCATTGGCATGAAACAACTTAACTTGAGCCAAGAGTTATGGCTGCCACAAGAGGCATTGTTGCAATTATTTTCATGACAGTTTGGATGTTTTCTTGCAAGCCACGATTTTTGAGTCAAATACAATGATCACTATTACAGACCAACTCAATGTGATCAAAGGGAATCAAGACAAAACCTACAAAGTTGAGTCAAGAAGCCAAGAAAGCTTTCAACTTGAAGTAATGGTTTTTGTCATATTATGTTGAATTCAAAGGATGCATTTATGTGCAATAGTGCACTTTCAACAAAGCCACTCTCCTCAGTCAAGGTTCATGCATAAACAACAATAAAAGCATCTGAGGAATGTGGAATTGTTCAAAAGTTGGCTATGCTACTTAGAGAGCTATGGTACCTTGCATGAGAAGTAAGCACACCTTGCCAAAATGCATTTAGTGAGCTCTTATCCATTGCTGCAGCACTATTCCACCAAGACAAACTCACTCACCTATAAATAGAGCTCTTTGTTGATCATTCAGGGTACACCAAAGTAGCTTACAACATTGCTTTCTCGCATTTCCTTCTTAAGCACAAAAACTCCATTTTTCTAGAGAAAACACTATCGGGTTTTGAGTTGGAGACCAATGCAACTCAAACCAATGATTCACACATCTCATATGCAACATATAGGAGTGATATAAACACTTACATTTAATCTGTAACATCAAAATCTTTAAGTCACCATCCTTTTGCTCAAATTTGCCTCAAACCTGCAGATTGAGTTGTGCCAAGTGATTCAGAAGGTTTCAATCTAGTCTCAACATTGGAACACCATCCTTGAGGGTCAAGGAAGCTATCCAGATCATTGGAACATATCTGTAACACCTCTAAACCAGAATTTGATTCTCACTTGCAAGGTAAGCTTCCTTAAAACTGAACTTAATGAATCATGCATCATGAACATGTTTTCATGTTACCATTATGTTTCTGATAGTTTATAGATCATTTTCCCTCAATCAATTACTTCATATCTTGTACATATGGAATTTCATGTTAAATTATGTTTTTTGGGTTCATACGAGTTCAAACCATTTTCTTTCAATTCTTTGAATTTAAATAAAATTGAGTATTGCCATTCCATTCCTCGTTCAAAAATGGATAAGTTTCATTTTTGAATTATCCAAAATGGTTGCGTATTGATAGAGATACGATTTCAAAGGTTTTAGGAAGATGATGAAGATGAAGGTGGTGGCCATGGCGCCATTCTTCAGAATCAAACTCATTTTTAGTATATATTATACACTTGCCAATATATGTTTGAATTGGCATTGCGCCCTAGTGGAAACACTAGTATTTATGTGTGTGTAGCAAGCGAGAGGTCTGGGGTTTGAATCCCCCTCGCCCCAGACCTTTTGGTATTTGTTTTGGAATCATTTTCAAAGGTTAGTTTCACATATTATTCACACTTTCCATTCTCTATCAGCCAACGCACTTAGCTCAGTTGGTAAGATTTTAAACCCTCCACCCCAAGGGTGTGGGTTCAAACCTTGGGAGGGTCACCCTATTTTTTTTACCGCTTATTTCTTTTCACTTTTTTCACAATTTCTAAAATAACTTCAAAAATTAATTTCTCTTTAAATTTCAATCATTTTTGGATGATTCTTTTTTTCAAAATTCCCAAAAATGTTAAAATAATTTATTCTACAAAAATCTCACAAAAATATTATTTATTTCATATATTTGGTATGTTTGTAAAGAATTCTTTTTAATTGTTTTAAAACATTTTTAAAAATAAATTCTTTCTCTTGATCTTTCAAATTCAATTGATTTTTCAAAACACTTTGGGCCTCTAATAGAGTATAAGACCCAAACCCCCTTTGTACATAAATAAATTTGAGCCTCAGTCATTGTATAAGTCCCGATACAATTTCAAAATAACGGTGTGATCGTTGTTTTTCATCTAGGCCTCTCCTTGAGTTGTAAGCCTCATTTCTTGTATAAAAATAAATTTGAACCTCTAATAGAGTGTAAGACCCACTCCTTTGTAAATAAAAACCTTTTTTGGGCCTCAGTCAATGTATAAGTACCACTGTGTTTCAAAAACCGCAGCGCGGTCGTCGCCTTTTAAACAAAATCATTATGGGCCTCCCTTGTGTTGTAAGTCCCATCCTTCTTTTTTAAAATACTCTTTGAGCCTCTAATAGAGTGTAAAATCATCCATTTTGTACATAAACAATTTTTGGGCCTCAGTCATTATATAAGTCCCGATACGATTTTCAAAAACAACGGTGCGATCACTGTTATTTTTGGGCCTCTCCTTGAGTTGTAAGCCTCATCTCTTGTATTAAAATAAACTTTAGGCCTTTAATAGAGTGTAAGACTCAACCTCTTTTGTAAATACAATAAGTTTGGGCCTCAGTCATTGTATAAGTCCAGGTACAATTTTTAGAATAACAGTACGATCGTTGTTTTTCATCTGGGCCTCTCTTTGAGTTTAAGCCCCAATCTTCTTTTTAAAACAACTTTCCCTTTTGACTTAGATTCAAATTCATAGTTATTATCAAAACTTTCTTTAATTTCTTGAATAACTAACCAAACAACTGTAGTACTGGAAGCTTGCTCACATGTAAGTTCTACCAGCTTTCTTTTACATACTTGTATATATTTCATTTGTATATATATGCCTGTATATTATCTGTTTAGAGTTCTCCCCGATAATTAGGTCTAGGATTAGATCAAACCAGTGGTCACTCTTTCAACATAGTCAAAACTAGCTCCCCGTAGGAAATTCCAGATATAGTCTTGCCTCCTCTTGGGCTTATACAATATGGAACAGAGAAAGGCATTATTCCCGGTGAAACTTTTTTCGAGACTGTGACTACTAGAAATTTGTCTAAGAAATTCATTTCCCCCAGAGAGGATTAATTCTCGGTGAAACCTCTCTTTAATTTCTTCAAACCCTAGAACTGTTCACTAAAGAAAGAATTATTCCCGGTGAAACCTTTCTTGAACTTTTCTTAGGTTTTGACCCACAAGCTTCCTAAAAGCATCCCCAGCCTCCTCTTGGGCTTTGTACAAGGACCCTCAGGCTTCTTAGAAGTTCTCATGCCTCCTCTTGGGCTTAATAGAAGGACCCGAAGACCTCATACAGGTATAGGACAGAACCTAGTCATCCTTTGTTAGAGCAATCCTCCAAAGAGTCAAAACATCAGATCAATTTAGGATTAATTCTCATCCCTTAAAACACTAGCCTCCTCTTGGGCATCATGCAAAGATAAACCTTTTCGTACCAGTAGACTTGGACAGTCTCACCTCCTTTTGGATCTCCAAGAAACCCTTAAGTTTCCTAAAAAGCACAGGAAAAATCTTGATCAATCACCAACAGAATTAAAACCTCCATAGGATAAAACTCAATCTTTAAACTCTCATTCTAGATTTCCCCAGCTAGGGTCAAATTACCATCAATAAACCCTCAATCAGAACCTCAAGGCTTCTGCAATCCTCAACAAGGGTTGATTCCCCACTTTAGACCTGCCTCTGGATCTCAATAATCCTCAGCAGAAGTTAGCCTCCTCTTAGGCTTCATATAAATTCCCCAACCAGCCTCCTCTTAGGCTTTGTATTATGATCACCCCTCAGCCCTTTTTAGCCTCAATCTTGGACTTTCTACAAGACAGATAAATATTCTCTAGCTGAGTTAGTTAACCCTTTTAGCCTCAATCTTGGGCTTTGTACAAGACAGATAAAACCTCCCCAGTGGAGTCAATCCCTTTTAGCCTCAATCTTGGGCTTTCTACAAGACAGATAAAATATTCCCCAAAAGAGTCAATCTCCCCTTTTTAGCCTCCTCTTAGGCTTTGTATAATGACCTCCCAAAGCAGAGTCAATCTCTTTTTTAGCCTCAATCATGGGCTTTGTACAAGACAAATAAAAACACTCTCTTGTTGATCCAGTCTTTTTTAGCCTTAATCTTGGGCTTTATACAAGACAAATAAAACACTCTCTTGTTGAGTCAGTACTTTTCAGCCTCAATATTGGGCTTTGTACAAGACAAAAATAAAACTCCCTAGTAGAGTCAACCTTTTAGCTTCAACCTTGGGCTTTGATCAAGGCACACTAAAAATAAACATCCCCTCAGAGGAAATCAAGAAATTTCTCTGTAGGAATACATTTCTCTGTACAATCACATATCAAACAGACAGTCAAACAAACCTTAATCCCAGATAACCGCTATAAGAGGCACACTCGTTGATTCAAAAATCTAAGTTGTAGTCCATCTTTTATCCTGGTAAACTTCCTCTTTCATCTAATTTCTGTAAGCGGCAAGCCTCTGGATTATTTACATCCAAACCAATGTCATTCTCTTAGCATGAAAGACTCCTAAGGAAAAATGCCATTGCTCAACACTGAGTTAAAGTTTTCTCCTTCAGGACAAATCCCCTATAAAGGAAATTACGGCATTGTTGGATTCCATATATTCCAGTTAAAGTAATTCTCCTTTATAATCAGTTGCCCAACAACTTGTGATGAACAGATGAGATATCTCCCTTTAGAGATGACAAATTCTCTCTCAGTCAAACCTTTAGCTTCAATCTTGGGCTTTGAACAAGACACAAATAACCTTTAGCTTCAATCTTGGGCTTTGAACAAGACACCAAACATCTTTTCCTCCTATAGAATAGGAGGAACTACAATTGCTCTGATTTCCCTGTTTTCTTTAACGGGAATACGTAGGCATAAGATTGCGAAATCTTAGCGAGCAGACATATCAAAAACCTTATGTCCAGTGCCTTACCAAAAACATTCGGAAAACCCGAAAACTACAAAAACTCTCTCTCAAACATTCCCAAAGGAGAAACTTTCCCAACCCACGACATATAAACACCAGTAAGTAGATAACATTATGATATGCTAAACGATCTATGGATAACCATATATAGGATGGGTAATTGACAACTCCCCATTGTATAACCAGGCCCCAGACCCCCCAATCTCTTAAGCATTTGTTAAAGAAAACATTTACGTGCAAGGTTAGTTTTAGATAGCTTCCCTTTCCTTTCCAGCATCATAGGATAAATAAGAAATCAGAAAGTAGCACCCAATTCCAACCAATGGCGATAAGGTGGTCGCGTCACCGACAAAAATCGCACGCTACAGAAAAATGGCGACTCTGCTGGGGAGCCAAACTAGGATTAGAGTTTCTAAGAGGTCTAGGTTGTTTAGCATACTAAATATATATATATATATATATATATATATATATATATATATATATTCTGCTATTCCTACTTGATATTCGTGTTTATTTTTCTGTCAATGGGAATGCGATTGATACGCATGTGGAAAGTTTGAGATAACAGTAAGATAAGGGGTGGCACAGACGGGAGAACTTATAGGGAGTGAATCTCGAACAAGCGATCCTGGTAGCCCACCAAATCAGGCGAGGTACCCGTGTGGATACTTAATGTTGAACGACCGATTGTCGTGAAAGCATAGTTTTCCCAATGCGGTGCCCGTGACCCTGAGGATTTAGTAGACATTAACCCCATGACCATTTGGTAGTGCGGTGACTATCTGGAAGAGTTAATACACGATACTACACTCAAATGAGATCTACCCTAGGATATTACAGCTCGCTCGAGTGAATCAACTTGCTGTTGATATCCCTAGGGGGTCAATGATTTTGGGAACTTGGAACCCGTTCTACGGGTACAAAAATTGACCAAAATAGTACAACCTTTGGGATGGGTAGAGCCATGACTCCATGCTCGTGAATTTGAACCCTTGAACCCATGTTTTTTCAATGTTTTTGTGTGCTGCATTCATGCATTCATCTAAAAAACCTTTTTTTTTAACAAAGAAAAAAATCTTTTTTCAAAATAAACTAAAACAATAATTGCAAATATCAGAAAGATTGCGTTATGAATTTCGGTAGAAGAAAGACGCACAAGTACACCTTCAAGGCTCCGAAACTAGAGGATTTAAGGAGGTTAGCAAGGATGATTACCAACCCTGATGCTTTCAAAGCTAAGCATGGAGGACTGTTGTCTCTGTTAAGGGTCCACGTAGTTGAAGGAATCCTGTCTACGTTGATTCAGTTCTACGATCCGGTTTATCGTTGCTTCACATTTCTGGATTACCAACTTCACATTTCTCAATTATCATCCAATTTTAGTTCGCCGTTAACTCGGATACCCGATGAAGAATATCCCACATAATGTTCACCTGGAAGGTCTTTTCTTCAAGGAAGGGGAAAATGACAAGGCACTAAAGAAGGAAATAGTGCATGCCTGGCAACATATTCACAGGAAAGGAAGAGAGTCTCTAGGAAGACCAAACTGTACCTCCATGGAGCCTTATCTCCACTGGGTGCAAACTAGAGCCCTCAAGCCGAAGATGCCTTACCCTCGCCAAGAAGTTTTTTCGTTAAAGGAATCTGTCCTTTATTTCATGTCTGATACGGAAAAACTGCAGGTAGTTCTCAACAAAGTTCAACGTGAGAAGAGCTCTTGGAAAAAAAATACTGAATCCTCAGTGTGGAATGTACTAAGATTCAGGAACTGTTAAAGGAGAAGGATGCTCTGAATAAAATATTAGAACAACATGCTATTGAGAGTCAAGAAGACCGAAGAAATTTGTTCGCTTCTTTCACTTGGCAAAGGACTGACAACCTGACAACGGCTGAAAAGCCCCGGTCAAAGAAAAGGAAAATACCAAAACCAACATCTGAGCTCTTTTCAGAGAGGACTCAGGAGCCATGAGCTTAGCCATTTTCCTTACAGCACTTTGTAAAATACTGTACTTTTCCTTGTAACTTACTGCAATCTTTCGAATTCAATAAAAGGGGTGTCCCCCACTGTATGATATTTGCAATCTATTTGTTGAAGTTCTTTTTGATTAAAACAAAAACTAAAAAATATGTCTTTGCATATCATTCATCATTCTCACATAGCGCATTTCTTCTTATCTCTGAGTCTCACGTACGCGTCGTGATTCTAGAGACAAACTGTCTCACTCATATAATACTCGGGACAATCGACAAAAGAAAATGGACGATCCCGAGGAAGAGAACAGAGAGCTGGGAGAAGAAATTGACGCTTTGAAGGAAAGTTTGGAAAAACTTCACAGTGACATGAAATCCCTGGCAGCAGCTCAGAAGCAACCACGAAGGACTGTGATCTCAGAGATTACATCTACGTCCATAATGGAGACACGGGAGAATCATCCTCGGTATAACATCCGTAAAGGTCGCCCCTAGGGCATGCCTCTCAACTTTATCCCTGAAGGATATATCCCGCTGGTCACTGAAGACCAAGAAACTGCAGCAGGAACCACTAGGCCTGAAGGTTACAAACTTCGGGAAAGTAAAGATGCAAGGTTTACAACAGCAACTCCCGAAGGTTACAAACTTTAGGACACTGAAGCGCCAAGAATCACCGCTGTAATGTCTATTCCACAAGCAATTTCTTGTAGAAATGAAGACATGTATAAAAGGATGAATGAGTCCCAGGAACAATTCTTGGAAATGCAGAAGGAACTGCATGCCATTCGCGGTCAAGACTTATTTGGAAAGGACATCGTAGACCTCTGTCTGGTTCCTAATGTAAAGATCTCGCACAAATTCAAGGTGTCTGACTTTGAAAAGTACAAAGGCAACTCTTGCCCTCAAAGTCATTTGGTGATGTACGCTCGAAAAATGTCAACTCAGACAGAAAATCAATAGCTACTGATCCATTATTTCCAAGACAGTGTAACTGGTGCCGCACTCAAATGGTACATGGGTTTAAACCGCACCAAGATCAGTACTTTCAGAGATTTCAGTGGAGCTTTTGTTCAACAGTATAAATACAATTTGGATATGGCACCAGATAGGGATCAGCTCAGAGCAATGTCACAAAGAGACAAAGAGACTTTTCAAGAATATGCTCAGAGATGGCGTGAAATTGCCGCCCAGATCTGTCGCCCTCTTGAGGAAAATGAGATGACCAAGATCTTTTTGAAAACCTTAAGCTCATTCTATTACGACCGAATGGTTGCAAGTGCGCCCAGTGACTTCACTGAGATGGTGAACATGGGAGTACACCTTGAAGAAGCAGTCCGAGAAGGACGATTGGTCAAAGATGTAGAGCCATCTAGCAGTACCAAAAGATATGGTAGTGCTTTCCAAAAGAAAAAAAAGCAAGATATCAATAATATCTCTCTGGGAAAGCAAAGGCGAAGGTATCAACCAGTAGCGGCGATAACTCCCGCTATCAACCAAACGTCGGCTCCGACTTATCAACCTCGGGTTGCTCAGAGCCAACCAAGTCAACAACAGTATCAACAAAGGATACAACATCCTCTTCAGCGGGCTCGTCAGGAGTACAACAATAACAATCGTACTACACGACCATCAGGGTTTGACCCTATACCAATGTTGTACGCAGAGTTATTTCCACTTATACTGGCCAAGGGGCACGTCCAAACCAGGTCTCCTCTTACAGTATCGGAAAATCCATCTTTTTGGTTCAAAGTGGATGAAACTTGCCCTTACTATCAAGGAGGATCGGGGCACAACATTGAGAACTGTCTCAGCTTCAAGTCTGATGTACAGAAGCTTGTTAGGAACGGGATCCTATCTTTCAAAGATACCAATCCAAATGTTCAGACGAACCCGTTGCCGCAACACAAAATGACTGCAATAAATTTAATAGAGGAGGAATTTAGCTGCAGTTATCAAATTCATGATGTGCTCTTATTAGGAACCAATCTGGTCAGGATACAATGCAGATAGAGCGGGTACGGTCATGTACCGCCTCACAATTATCACCAGTGTGATATCTTCTCAAAGAATAATCAGGGGTGTTCCGTAGTGCAATCAGCTCTACAAGAATAGATGGATCTGGGTTGGATTCAGGATCACCGAATCCGTGGAGTCAACATGGCCCATACGCATCCCAACATTGTTCAGAACTGCAACATTCTTGCGATGAACGTCAATTTGGTGGCGATGCATTCAAGGCAAAGTCAATATCATAATCTGCCACGGCACGATTATAACACTTGTCCGATCTGCTCAACAAGCAATCAGGGATGCTCTTTTGTACAAGAGGCCCTCCAACGTCAGATGGATCTCGGATGGATCCAAGACTACTGTGATGGAAATAACCATCAAGTCAATATGGTTCAGATCTTTGACACACGCTTGATGAATACCAGTCTGGTAGAATTACACACTAAGCAAGTCAGGCTCGACTTTCTGGCTTTATACGATTATCAAGACTGTGAGGAATGCCATGAAGATGACCAAGGGTGTGCATTTGTCCAAAGATCACTTCAACACTTGTTGGACCACTGGTGGCTTTTGATCTACTTGGATGAAGCTACACAACAAATTAGTATGACTGACGAGGATCCCGGTAGGCATCAAAGTCATGATGTCCGCTCGATGGAAACAGATCTAGTAAAGATGCACTACATACAAAGCGGACGTGGTCGGATGCCAACCCACAACTATGAGTGCTATAGAGTTTGTTCAGAGAATAACCAAGGATGTTACCTCGTACGAGCGGCTCTTCAAAATCAGTTAGACCATAAAGAGGTTCGACTATGTTAAAGTCCTGGGTCGATCAACGTGATACAAGACTATCTCCCTGATCAAAGCAAAGACGTTGTCATAATATCCGATCATGGGAGGACTAAAGACGTATGCGCCATAATCCCTCTACTCGATTAATCAAGAATTCCTCTTGATGGTAGAAAAGTTCCCAACCAAGAACTGATTAAGGTTGCCTATAACGGTTAGAGAAATCAAAAAGCTCCTATAGTTATCTACTTGCCAGGACCAATACCTTACAAATCCGAAAGGGTTATCCCTTACAAGTACGGTGCAACAACTATCGAAAATGGAAAGGAAATTCCATTACCCTCCATTGTGAACATTTCCGACATCAGTCGAGTAACACGGAGCGGCCGGATCTTCAACAGAGGAGTTGGAGAACCTGCCAAGGAAAAGGAACCTCAAACAGGAGTTCCCAATCAACAAATCGGACTATCCAGTAATCCAGAACTGGCAAAAAACAATGATGAGATACTGGAGCTCATCCAAAAAAGCGAGTACAACATTATGGACCAACTGTTGCAAACTCCGTCTAGAATCTCTGTGCTATCTCTCCTGCTTAGTTTCGAAGCTCACAGGGAAGCTCTGTAGAAAGTCTTGGAGAAAGCTTTCGTAGAACAAGATGTGACGGTAAGGCAGTTTGATATCATCATCTCCAACATCACTTCCTGCAATAACTTAGGGTTCAGTGATGAAGAACAACTAGAAGAAGGCAAAAATCACAATATGGCGCTTAACATTACAGTCAACTGCCAGGGTGATGCTCAAGCCAACATACTGGTAGACACGGGATCATCTTTGAATGTTATTCCAAAATCAACTCTAATACGACTATCATTTCAAGGAGCTCCGATGAGAGGCAGCGAGGTCATCGTCAAAGCCTTTGACGGATCCAAAAAAATAGTTATCGACGAAGTTGAACTTCCCATAACCATCGGTCCTCACGCTTTCCAAGTCACTTTCCAGGTCATGGACATCCAAGCAGCATACATTTGTTTATTAGGAAGACCTTGGATACACAAAGTTGGGGCAGTCACTTCCACACTTCACCAGAAGCTGAAGTTTGTCAATAATGAAAAGTTAATCACAGTATGGGGAGAGCATGCCTTAATAGTGAACAACTTGTCATCATTCTCCTGTGTAGAACTTGAGGAGGTTGTGGGAACCCAGTTTCAAGCACTCTCTGTGAGCAATAAGAATCGATCAGAAAGAGGGACGTCGATTTCCTCATACAAGGACGCTCTCGAAGTGACCGAGAGTAATAACGTAAAGGGATGAGGACAACTCGTAATTCCTACGGATAACAAGACAAAAAAAGGTCTTGGTTTCTCCTCAACCTGTACCCAGACTGCTAAGAAAGACAAAAGTTTTCATCCCATTCAGGATTTCTTTCACAGTGGAGGCTTCCTCCACCCAGTGTCTCAAGAACTACACACAATCAATAAGAGTGACTCCTCCGATACGGATGAGGAATGGAAATCTTATCTCGACGACAACGGTTATATGTCTCGTGAAGAAACGCACATGCCATTCTGTTTTCCCAAGCAGGGCCTGAGATATATACCAAGATCAGACGTTTGAATGATCTATGGAGATTGTGATCCTGAAGGATGTCGTGCTTCACCTAACTCATTAGAAGATGATCTAATGAAGAACAACTTCGATCAGGACTATTATGATCCCCTGGATGACTTACATATCTAGAAATCGTATCCAGAAGACTTGGGGCAAAAGAGTCAGCCAAAAAATGCCTATCAGATGAGTACTATTGAAAGGAATACCCACGTCCCCACTGAGTCATGGGATCATTACTTAGGACATTTCAAATATATCCAGCACAGCGATGAATCTGCAAAGATTGTAGGACAAGAGTTCATCAACTATGTTTTTCCTGAGGTCAACGTTATTGAGAAGGATGACTCCTCTATCCCCATAGAAGTATGGGACACCTTAGGAAAGTCGAGTGGCAAGTACGACTTCTTGGTCAAGTACACCGCTTCTGAAAGCTCTCGCATCAGATACGAGGACATCCAGCCAACTGGATGGGGAGATCCTCTTGAGAGTGAAAACATTAAGGAAGATATAACAGAAGAGTTCGTTTATGACAACTCCGCCTGGGAGGAAGACTCCAACAATCCTGCTCCGCCAGAAATCAGCGTCATTTCTGAGGACAAACCAAGAAATAAGGTACCATACTTTGTGATTCATCGAGGAGTTCGTCGCCAATGGGTTTCTGTCGATGTCCCGAAAGCCATCCATAAGTCTAAGTAATTGCCATCTTTGTTTTGACCTTTCACCCTGCCCAGGTGAAACGGATGTTTTTATAGGGCTCACTTTTCTGTAAATGTCCCTCTTCACTTTGCCCAAAGCGACAGAGTTTTGTTTTATTAGGCTGTATTTCAAGAATCGACAAAATCATAAGTAAATAAACGTCGTTCTGTCATTCCTGCATTTATTGTTATTTTAACTTTTCATTTTTCAGAAAATGGTAATCCTAAAAAAAACAATAAACAAAATAAAAACAAGCATTTTTCAGAAAATACACTGCACACACTATTGCATTCTCTCTATCTCTTCTAAATAACGAATCATCGTGTCATGCAGATTGCTTGTTTTAAATCCCATTGAAACATACGATCCAATGCCTTCTCTCAACTTTGAATTCCCAGTATTTGAAGCTAAAGAAGAAGAGGACACAGAAATTCCAGAGGAGATCTCCCGACTACTCAGGCAAGAGGAAAGATCCATTGAACCTCACAAAGAGCTGTTGGAAATGGTCAATTTGGGATTAGAGGAAGAAAAGAAAGAAGTTAAGATTGGAGCACTGCTCAGTCTGACTGTCAAAGAAAGCTTGATAAAACTTCTCAAAGAGTTTCCAGATGTATTTGCTTGGTCCTATCAGGACATGTCAGGGTTGGATACCAGCATCGTGGAACATTATTTAGTGCTAGAGACAAAATGTCCTCCGGTGAAACAAAGGCTGAGACGGACTCACCCGGATATGGCTATCAAAATCAAGGAGGAAGTTCAGAAACAAATCGACACAGGTTTCCTTGCTACCTCAAAATATCCTCAGTGGTTGGCTAACATAGTGCCAGTTCCGAAAAAGGACAGAAAAGTCAGAATGTGTGTAGACTACAGGGATCTGAACAAATCAAGTCCAAAGGATGACTTTACCTTACCACACATTGACATGCGGGTAGATAGTACAACAAAGTTCAAAGTTTTCTCCTTCATGGATGGATTCTCAGGCTATAATCAAATCAAAATGGTGCTGGAAGATATGGATAAAACTTTGTTCATCACCCCATGGGGCACCTTTTGTTACAAGGTAATGCCGTTCGGTTTGAAGAACGCCGGGGCAACCTATCAAAGGGCTATGACTACTCTGTTTCACGACATGATGCACAAAGAAATCAAAGTGTATGTCGATGACATGATCGCGAAGTCTAGAACAGAAGAAGAGCATGTGACACACCTGTCGAAGTTATTTGAGCATCTGAGGAAATACAAACTCCGCTTGAATCCCAACAAATGCACGTTCGGTGTCCGCTCAGGAAAACGTTTAGGGTTCATCGTCAGCCAAAAAGGAATTGAGGTTGACCCTAACAATGTTAAGGTCATTCAAGAAATGCCTTCGCCAACGACCGAAAAACAAGTCAGAGGATTTTTGGGACGTCTGAATTACATCTCAAGGTTCATACCCCTCATGACCGCGACATGTGCGCCAATCTATAAACTACTCAGAAAGAATCAGAGCTGTGTATGGACAGAAGACTGCCAAAAAACGTTCGACAATATTAAAGAATATCTATTGAATCCACCAATTCTATCTCCTCCAGTGGAAGAAAGACCACTGATCATCTACCTAACAGACTTGGAAGACTCCATGGGTTGTGTACTCGACCAACAAGATGAAACCAAAAGAAAAGAGTCTGCCATCTACTACTTAAGCAAGAAATTTACTGACTGTGAAACACGGTACACTATGTTCCAGAAAACTTGTTGCGCTCTGGCTTGGGCAGCCAAACATCTTCACCAGTACATGATTTGTCACACTACTTGGTCAATCTCCGAAATGGACCCGATCAAGTACGTCTTTGAAAAACCTGCTCTCACAGGAAGGATTGCCCGTTGGCATATGTTGTTATCAGAATATGACATCGAGTACCATGCTCAGAAAGCCGTCAAAGGGAGTATTTTAGCCGATCATTTGGTTCATCAACCGATTGACGATCAGGAATCATTCGGATTTAACTTCCCAGACAAAGATGTCATGTACCTAAAAATGAAAGATTGCGATGAACTGCTACCCAGTGAAGGGCCAACACCAGGTTCCTAATGGGGATTAATATTCGACGGAGCTGTCAATACTTATGGAAACGGAATTGGGGCAATCATCGTAACACCTCAGAGTACCCACGTTCCTTTCACCGCCCGACTGACATTCAAGTGTACAAACAACGAGGCCGAATACAAAGCTTGTATCATGGGTCTCGAAGAAGCAATGGACTTAAGGATTAAGAACTTGGATGTGTATGGAGACTCGGCCTTGGTTATCAATCAGATCAAAGGAGATTGGAACATATACCAATTAGGACTGATTCCTCACAAAGATTACGCAAGAAGGTTGTTACCATTCCTCAACAGAATCGAGTTTCATCATATCCCTTGTGAAGAAAATCACATGGCTGATACACTAGCCACTCTCTCTTCTATGATTAGTGTAGGTAAATGGAACGACGTACCTAAGATTGACATAATGCGCCTTGAAAGGCCCTCTTACATCTTCACGATCGAAGCAGTCATAGATGACAAACCATGGTATCACGATATCAAGTGCTTCCTTCAAAGACAAGAGTACCCACTTGGGGCATCCAGAAAAGACAGGAAAACCATCAGAAGACTGGCAGACAACTTCTTCTAGAGCGATGATACACTCTATAAGAGAAACTTTGACATGGGCTTGCTCTGATACGTAGACAGACCAGAAGCAAACATGCTGATGAAAGAAATTCACGAAGGATCCTTTGGCACTCATGCCAACGGACACACAATGGAAAGAAAAATTCTAAGAGCAGAATACTATTGGTTGACCCTGGAATCCGATTGCTACAAATACATGAGGAAATGTCACAAGTGTCAAATATACACTGACAAAATCCATGTACCGCCAACGCATCTCAAAGTTCTTTCTTCTTCATGGCCTTTTTCTATATAGGGAATTGACATGATTGGCATGATCGAACCCAAGGCTTCGAACGGGCATCGGTTCATCCTGGTAGCCATTGACTACTTCACCAAATGGGTCGAATCGGCATCATACACCAATGTAACCCGACAAGTAGTGGTCCAATTTATCAAGAATAATCTCATCTGCCGTTATGGTGTTCCAAGCCAGATCATTACGGATAATGGATCTAACTTGAACAACAAGATGATGAAAGAGTTGTGTGCTGAGTTCAAGATCGAACACCATAACTCATCTTCCTACCGACCCAAGATGAACGGGGCGGTAGAAGCGGCTAATAAGAACATCAAAAAGATCGTTCAAAAGATGGTTGTAACCTACAAAGACTGGTATGACATGCTACCCTTTTCTCTTCACGATTATCGCACATCTGTCCGCACTTCAACAAGGGTAACCCCTTTCTCTCTAGTATATGGCATGGAGGCAGTGCTCCCCATAGAAGTAGAGATCCCATCAATCCGGCTATTAATGGAAGCTAAGCTAACAGAGGCTGAACAGTGTCAAAGTCGATACGACGAACTGAACCTAATCGAAGAGAAGAGAATAACGGCTATGTGCCATGGTCAGTTGTATCAGCAAAGAATGAAGAAGGCGTTCGACAAAAAGGTCCGACCTCGCGTCTTCCGAAAAGGGGACCTTGTGCTAAAAAAGATACAACCATTCCTCACTGATTCCAGGGGCAAATGGACTATGAACTACGATGGCCCCTATGTGGTCAAGAAAGCCTTCTCAGGTGGCGCCTTGAGACTCGCGACCATGGATGGAGAGGAATTTGCCTACCCCACAAATGTTGACGTAGTCAAGAAATACTTCGCCTAAATAAAAAAAAATGTCTCGGTGGATTGAAAACCCGAAAGGGCGGTCCAGGCAAAAATTAGAGACATAAGCGAAAATCATCCCGATGGATTGGAAACCTCAAAAGATAATCCAGGAAAAAGTTAGGGATTCATGGCAAGTAACTATGTCTGACAAGGTTAAATCCCCAGCGGTAACACTGTTCGTCGGAAAACTTCCAGTCAAGGTCATCTTCGACAGAAGCTCAGGATGTCCAAAATTCAAAGTTGGTATAAGGATAACTGTCGTTATGTTTTAATGTAGCCCCTTTCCATTTTATCAATAAAATTTGAGCCCTAGTGCTTTTATTTACAATTCTGATTTATTTTTGCTTTTCAGAATGACATTTTTAACATGATCAACGATTCTTGAAACAAAACAAAAAATGAATTTTTAGTTGTCAAAATTTCTTCCACTTTTAAAATAAAGATGACGTTTCTTTTTAAACTGCTGAACGCGAAAAGAACATCGATAGCTTCTCCGAAGGTGATTAAACCTCAAAGTGCAGAATCAAAGTACTCCTTCTAAACCAGTGCACCTGAATGAAGGATCAACTTTTCAGATATAATGTCCCATCTGACATTTCCGACAGAGTTCTTACCTCTTAAGGCCGATTAAGGGTTCTTTCACCCCCACAGGGTCTACTTCCCCTAAGCAAGGTAGGATTGCTATCTTGGACCAATGATACTTTTCATCCCCCGCAGTGGCCGAGTATACAATCGTGTTCATTCACCAGTCTGTATGTCGTGTCTGTTTTGTCAGCATAAACATACATACATCGTGCATATCTAATTCATGCTCATATTCATATTGCATTAATATCACTCTGGTCATACTCATTTCCCAAGTGATAAAGTCCTCTTGTCAATCAAGTTGTCAGTTGTCTTTTCCGTGTTGGATAAGACAAAATCCCGGTCTAAGTTCTTCCCACGTCAGAAAATGTGTCGTCTGAGCAATCTCCCCCCCCCCCCCCCCCCCAAATTTATTTCTGGAGTGGAGATGGTCCTCACCCACTTTGATAATTTGAACCTCTGAAAGGCAAAATGACATTCGACCGACACCTTTTTAACATCACTCTTCATCATTGAAGATGATATTTTTCACTTTCCCAGATTAAGGAAAATCCCTAGAGAAAGCCTCTCAACCAAAGACTCTTGGCAATACATCGGTTTTTCTCCTAAGAAATTTGATGTTAATAAGTCATCAACACCTCAAAATTGGATTACATCACCTGGCATTTCTCCGAAAAGATCTCGAAGAAAAGTATGATGCAATATCCCTAAGCGAAAAGCAGTCTCTCAAGAGACTCATTTTCCCCAGTAGAGTCAACAAATGGCATCTCCGACAGAGAAATTTGTATACCTCTACAGCTCAGACAAATGGGTTTCCCCAGCAAGTCTGACCTCAAACCTTTTCCATCAAATGGTGTCTCCCCATTAAAACTCGACAGGAAGTTTGATGAAGACCACTACCAATAGCATCCCTTATCGAGAAAGAAACCCGTCAAGAAGAAACTAAGACCAACTTCGTGGCTAAAGACCAGGATCGAGGGGAAGTTTATTTCAGAAACTGAGACCAGTTACGTGGCTAAAGACCAAGATCGAGGGGAAGTTTATTTAAAAAATTGAGACCAGTTCCGTGGCTGAAGACCCGGATCTAGGGGAAGTTTTACCCTTTTCTGAGTAACATTGCTTAGCAAAAGAAGACGGATGAGTAAACTGCCATTCATAACAACCGTCAAAATTTTGGGTATTCCGATATTTAATCCTCTTGCACCCTGAATGTCCGAATATCTTCTCCATTCACACCTTCGAGTCCAAGAAGATTAAATAGAGGCATCTGTCATACCCTAAATTTTGACCACCAAGATTTCCCATCATTGTGAGGATCATTACCATAATATGGATGGGTGATCATGCCTCATCAATCTCCTCAAGGGTTGTTGAGCTTCCACTACAATCAGGAATTAGGGTTTTAAGCCTTCTCAGAGCACTTAGACAAAGGATCAATCAAGAAATGACATGATCTTCAACTTGTCTAACCTTTCAAACGCCCATAAGGGACCACGAGGACTCCCACATTAACAACCAAGCACAAAGTTTCTACATTCCAAGTGGATCAAGCCTCAAGATCGCCAGTGTCACCAAATTAGGGTTTGGTCGACCAAGGCTTCCAGATGAAAAATTCCATCTAGGCATGAGCCAATGCTTCAAAGCATAACCCAAGATACTCCAAGGAGACTTATGAGTTCCATCATCAAGTCAAAATAACCTCAGGGGAAGCATTCACTAAAAATCAGGAATTAGGGTTTTTGACCTAATTCACCCCTAAGTTGACTTTTGGAGCAAAGCATGAGCCAAGACCTCAAGACAAGGTTTGAGGACCTCAAATACACCACATTGATCCATTTGCAACAATGGATTGTGTAACACCCTAAACCCCCGCGACAATTTAAACGTAATTTATCAGAGTAAAAATAAAATACATGGATTTAGGATGCTACTTCTACTACTCAACTTAACATGCACACAATAATAATACGGTGATATTATAATTAAACATGACATTTTAACGTTCATGCACAGCGGAAAAGTCAACTCAGGTAAAAACATGTTTAGTCACACACAACATTCTTAATTGAAATAGTAATAGTATATAACAGAATTCAAAAGACTCTAGCGTTCCGACACCCCCGATGTTACAAGATCAGAGCAGACGCGACTCGATAACTCACACCAGAAGACCTCGTCTTCACCACTCCACCTGCGACTACTCCTGCTTATCTGCACGTTACCCACGTAGAGGTAACATTCAAACAGAAGGGGTGAGATTCTCAATCAATATAAAGAATGCATAGCATAAGTATGAAAGCATAAAAACATACGGAATCCACCCTATCACAACAACATCATTACAACAACATTCATCATACAACAGATAATCAATATACAAGGATTGAATGCAATGAGACCCACGACTCGACTCAATGCGTGTGGTACCAATCGATCCCTGTTTCATGATCACAGTTCCCGTCGGAACTCTCGACCCCTGTTTCATGGTCAAGTATGACCCCTATCTCATGATCACACCAACGACCCCAATTTCATGGTCACGTACGACCCCTATTTCATGATCGCACCAACAACAACGATTCCATCAAGGAATTCGGATAGACGATAACGCCCCATCTGGGCACGCCATCCCACAACTATGCAACCTGTCATGCATGCAACGACAACGAACAACAACAACGAATATAACAGTAATCACATGCACACGAAAACCAACACATCAATACATTATACTACTAGGATGCAACCGCAGTTCATACCTGCCACAACAGCAATATACAAATATATCATGGATACACATCGACGACTCCATCGTCTCCACTCACCACACAAACAACACGCTCAATTTCCATTTATCACGTCAAAGGATTGTAATTCTAGTATTGAAATCAATTTTTATAAATAGTACGCGAAACCAACTTTCCATCGCTTCGAACGGCGACGGAAACGGACCTACGAATCAAAAGATATGAATTTCTGAAGTTTCAGAAAATTCGGTTCATCTCAGCCCAATTTGCCTGATACTCGCCTGGCGAAGCACCAGCGAAACCACTTTCACCTAGAAAAATCCCCATTCGCTTGGAGAATTCCACTTTCGCCTCCTGCTCTCCTGACGAAGCAGTGGCGAATCCAACTCCCCCATACAAAATCCAGAAACTCTGATTTTTCACTCCCCTTTCGCTTCTACATTCGCTTGGCGAATTTCTGGCGAATCCACTTTCGCCTGGCGAGTTCCATTTTATCCTGGCGAATCTGGGCGAATCAGCAATCTTGCGATTGCGATTCTGCACGATTCAGACCTCACAATTCCTCCGAATTTGGTATCATACAGTCCAGAAAACACCAATAAGGTAGCAGCAAATGACATATACACATATACAACACAAATCTATAATCAATTGCATAATTTTCTCTTCCTACCAAACCCTCTAACCTACAACCCAATTCCCAATTCTCACCAGCAACATAACAGGGAGATCCTAACGATTTTCTACAATCATACCACTACTATGCAACCCTTAAGAGATAGAGAGCCCCACCCTTACCATAGGATTCTTGAAATCTTTCCTCAACAATAGAGCTCTTCTTGACCTAACTCTTCTCTGCTCTTTCTTCTCTTCTCCAAAACACGTACTGACCACCCTTTCCTTTCTAACCCTTTTTCCTATTTATATTTTCCTTGTTATTCCCAAACATTATTATTATCTAATATTATTATTATTATTATTTCACCCAAAATAAATAATAACAACAATCTCCTCAATAATTTAAATAATAATATTAACCAACTAACCCATCCTCCAACACCTTATCCTTCATAACTCAAAGGGCACTATCCCCACTCTAAGGGTAACCCACACTTAATCCAAAACACATCCATACACGACACATACAATAATATTCAATTTAATTAGGAAAAATAATTATATTAAATCGGGGTGTTACAACTCTCCCCCATTTGGAATATTTTCGTCCTCGAAAATTTACCTCATCTGAACAACTCTGGATACGACTCTCGCATCCTGCTCTCCAACTCCCAAGTCATATTTCCACCAGCAGCGCCTCCCCACACTATCTTCACAAGAGCGATTTCCTTGCCCCTCATTTTTTTTACCTCGCGGTCTTCAATCCGTACTGGTAAGGTTTAAACTGTAAGGTTATCTCTTACTTCCACATTATCCATCGGAATCACATGCGACGGATCCGAAACATACTTCCGAAGCTGCGACACATGGAACACCTCATGCAAATTTGACAAATTGGGTGGCAACGCCACTCTGTAGGCAACAGGTCCAACTCTTGAAGCTATCTGATACGGACCAATAAATTGAGGAGTAAGCTTCCTCGACTTCAACGCACGGCCAACCCCGGTCACTGGAGTGACTCTCAAAAACACATGGTCTCCTTCTTGAAACTCGAGATCTTTCCTTCTCTTATCATGGTAACTCTTCTGCCTACTCTGCGAAGCTTTCATCTTTTCTCGAATCAACTTCACCTTTTCGGTAGTTTGTCGAACAATCTCGGGTCCAAGCACTACACTCTCACCAGATTCGTACCAACACAAAGGCGTCCGACACCTACGACCATACAACGCCTCAAAAGGTACCATTCCAATACTGGAATGATAACTGTTGTTATAAGTGAACTCGATCAGCGGCAAATGATTATCCCAAGTACCTCCTTGTTCAAGCACACAAGCCCTCAACAGGCCTTCCAAAGACTGGATAGTTCTTTCCGTCTGACCATCCATCTGCGAATGATAAGCCGAACTCAACCTCAACTTCGATCCCAAAGCTCCCTGCAAACTCTCCCAAAATCTGGAAGTGAACCTTGGATCTCGATCCGACACAATGCTCAACAGAATCCCATGCAGTTTCACAATCACTCGGATATAAATCTCTGCCAACTTCTGCAAAGGAAAACTGATATTAATCGGAATAAAATGTGCTGACTTCGTCAGTCTATCCACTACTACCCAAATGGAATCATGTCCCCTCAGCGTATTAGGCAACTCGGTCACAAAATCCATAGAATTACTCTCCCACATCCACTCTGGAATGCCTAACGGTTGCATCATACCAGCAGGTTTCTGATGTTCCACTTTCGACTTCTGACAAGTCAAACAAGCATACACAAACTGAGCCACATCACGTTTCAATCCAGGCAACCAAAATATCTTCTTCAAGTCTTGATACATCTTCGTAGCTCCGGGATGGTGTAACACCCCAAAATTTTCCCTACCTTAACTGGATTTTGTTTCGCACTCATTTTTGCATCTTATTTAGGTCATAACTCATAATCATACATTGCATTGGTCTTTTAAGACATGGGATCGAAGGGTTTTCCTATTATCAGTATTTTCCTATTCAGAGGTGCGTCAAGTTCTGAGGTTTTCTTATCCAGAGGAATCATCAAAGGCTTTGGGTCAGAGGTTCATTGGTATGAATCAGGGTTTAATTTCTTCTCAGTTCAAGTCATCTTCTTCAAGATTTATCAGTGTACATCAAGGTGAATTGGGGTTTGTTTTCAAGGTTGAGTTGTAGACTTCATCAGGTTGTCAAGCAATGGTTCATGTGACGATTCACTTGATCAAAGATTCAGAGGATGTTTGATTCAGATGTTTTGTTAAAGTGGCAAGATTATTCAGTGGTAGCTGTGTGCACTTTATCTGAGGCTTGTGAAAAAGTTTGGGATTGGTTTTGGATTCATTTGTCTATCCATTTGCTAAACCATGTTCTTATCCACCTTTTGATTTTCAAATCCATTGTTCATTTCCTAATATCCATATCCATTTTTCTAAACCAATTTATCTACATCATTTTTAATATCCATCTCATTATCCATTTCATCTCATAACCATTTTTCCAATTTAAATTCATGACCACTTTTTTTTTTCTAAATCCTAAACCACCCTAAACCATATTATCCATTTAATCATTTTTTTCTAATCCAATCCCATCCATATTCTTTTCTAACCCATTCATGTCTAAATAAGATTAAAAAAAAAAGAGAAGAGAGTGCAAGGACCTCATGTGTATTCGGTCCACTTCCTCACCAATTTCAAAGCCCGTGTTAATATGATAAGTCCATTGGTTGACCTAACTATAAAAAGAGTGGGGCACTGATTCTCAAGGGAGAAAAAAAGAGAGAAAACAAAAATCTGGAGAAAGGGAAGAAAACGGCGCCGCATAACATCATCTTCTGTGATCTCATCAACGAGCCTCTCCTTCGATC
The DNA here is from genome assembly GCA_022829125.1 of Lathyrus tuberosus. NCBI lineage: Eukaryota > Viridiplantae > Streptophyta > Magnoliopsida > Fabales > Fabaceae > Lathyrus > Lathyrus tuberosus. The sequence goes on from JALAZF010000498.1 coordinate 101,775, forward strand.
ATCTTCTTCATCACATCGTGCAAACCTCCATTGAATTTCTATCGTGGTTTTCGTCAACATCAAACCCCAAACATCATACTCTGTAACTCCTCCACAAAAGCTCACCGCCAAACCTTGTCTGAGCATCTTTCAAATCTCATATCCGCCGCGGTCTTCACCTCAAGCTCCAAACGCCATTACATAGGAGTTGGATAACGATGTTCTGTGTCGCAAGTTTGTTTTCTGTTTTCGACAGGGTGCCATGTTCATGCCAATTTGATGAAGATGATGACACTATGCTGCTACTATGATTGATTCGCCAACGACTGTTCCAAGGTTTGCAAGCAGTTCAATGTTTCGGTAGCCGCAATTAAGCAGCAACACCGCACGTAACAGCAGCGGTCTCATCATACTGCAGCAACTCGCATCTGGTGTGAATTTAGCAGCAACAATATCAGAAACAACACGACGTAGCATTCGACGACAAGCTTAACACAAAATCGTGCAACTTACAATGCATTCGATTCGATTCTTGGCGAGATCTTTTCAACGCAGCAACAGCAGCACCATTTCGACTTATTCGGCAACATTTCAATTCCAATTTTTTCTCGCATCTGGTGGTGAACATGCTGTTATGACGATTGTGTTGTTTTATCATCGGTAATTTGATCTTGGTTGAATGAATTTTGCGTATGTCGTGTTCATTAGCTATGAATAATGTACCGATTCTGTTTTTATGTGTTTGTGTTGGTGTACACATTTCGATTATCAGTTGTGACCCAGTTACATGTTTGTTCATTTCAATTGATTTGTGCTTAATTATCGAACACTGGCTTATGATAAGTGGTGGTTGTACAGAGTATATAGTCGATTTGAGTTTGATCTCGATTATGTTATGTGCTATTTTTATCTTACATCTAAGCTATGTAAACATTGTTTGGAGTTGTGGCTGTTTTAGGGAATTTTGTTCACGTTAAGCATTCGGTTTGAGCTGATAAGGTCAATTCTGGATGGACAACCATGTTCATTTTAGCAGCGGGTAACTTTTACTCATGTATATCGGTGGTGTATTGAGCTGTTATTCTAATTTCATGCTTCAAAAAAAAGATGGTGGAGTAAACTAGATTAATGTGTGTTTGATCTGCAGCAGTTAGTTTCTTTGTTATATCAATTACGTTTTGTTTTCTTGTAATAATTTCCATTGAACTAACAGTAACTTTTTTCTTGTAATAATTTCCATTGAACTAACAGTAACTTTGGATTGATACTCATAAGTTGCTAATGCTGCATTCATCTTATGCACTAATCTTGGTTTAATTTTGTTTTAAATATTATCAATTTACTCTTAATTTCAATTTTTGATTTTAGTTTTAATTTTGATTAACTTTTAATCCTAGATCTTAATTAGTCTTTTTTTATTAGAACTTTAATTTTAGAATTAATTTTTTCTTTAGGATTAGTTTTAGAATTATATTTTTATTTTAAATTAGCAGTTAATTTAGTTTTAATTAGATCTTAGGATTTAATTATGAATTGACTTTTTTGTTGACTAACTTTTAATCTTTATTTTTAATTTTAGATTAATTTGCACTTTACTTTTAACATGGAAATTCTTGATTAATTGTTGATCTTGATTTTGATGCTTATTCTGATTAATTCCTGAGTAAATACTTGACTGCCTCTTGTTTGATTTTTTGTTTGTGATTGAGTTGTCTGGTGTTTACTTATTGATTTACTCTGTATTCACATGCTCCCTTAAGACTCCTAGTCCGACTTAATTTCTGATTAAGCTCGGAGTAGGATAGACATTAGACTCTCAATCCAAGCATGCTAACATTAGGTAGACTTTCCCCCCCTAATCCTGACCTTAGGACCATTTTGCATGCTAATCTGTAGGATTCAATCTCCCTTGGACTTTTCGACTAACCTCCCCTTTTCTCTCGCACCCTTGCGATCGAGACCGTTTCCCGTTTTTCCGTAGTTCCACGAACTACGGACGTTCTGACTTCCTCTCTCTGGATAGATTGAGGATACGTAGGCACGAGGATCCCTGTCCTTGGTGAGCACACTAACAACTAACTTCCCCTATTCTCTCGCACTCTTGCAATCAAGACCAACCTGTTAACCGAGCCTTTTCTCTCACCCCCGATGCGATCGAGATCCTTTCGACCCGTTGGTCGAACTACGACTGCTCTGATTTACTCTCTCTAGTCCGATTGAGGATACGTAGGCACGAGACGGCAATGTCTTGGCGAGCAAACTCCCCCCTTAGTTCGTGTCCGAACTACATTGACTCTGACTTTTCCATTGCACGAGGGAATACGTAGGCATAGGACGAGCGATGTCCTATCGAGTCACTTCTTTTTCTTTTCTTCTTCGTTTCTTCATTCCTTTCCGTTCCTGTTTCTTCTCCTATCCAGTAGCAGTGGAGCTCCAGATGACGACACCCTTTGATCGAGACAACAAGCGTGGATCCCATCGAGTACAATGGACACGTGGGGTGCTAACACCTTCGCTTAGCGTAACCGACTCCCTTACCCATTTCTCTTGGTTGCGAGACCATGCTTTTCCTTTCCCTCAGGTTTCCGCAGTGTTTCCTTTCCCTCTCTTGGATAAATACACATTGCTGGTGACTCTATTTCTGTGCCACTTTCGCGTTTGTACCATGGACGAAAATCTCGGGAGCGACAGCTGCCGACTCTGCTGGGGATTGGTTGACCTCTTGCTGGTCCATCCCTTTTTGTGAGTCAATCCTAGCGCTTGTCTGTTTTATTTTGTTGGGTGTTTATCTGTTGTGCTTTATTTTGTTGTATATTACTGTATTACTGTATTACTATATTTACCGTATTTATTGCATTGCATTTCATTATTATGCTGGACTGTGCTGGTTTTCTGTTTGGCATGTTGGGAGGTTCTGAGAGATAAGCCCACAACCCAGGCTTGAGCATATACATAGGTATTAGCGTGGGTAGGCGTGACGCTCCCGTGGTGTTGACCACGTGTGGGTGATCACGATCCCCACAATCAGACGAGGTTCTATCGGGAGATATCTACTACTGTATGTTGATACAGGCCAGTAGTTATTCTCTTGAGGAATTGTCGACTCTGGTGACCATTCCCGAGGACTCAGTTGCGGCACTCCTCCTGAGATGTGATAATGGCAGACCAGAAATGGCAAACCCATTACACATTCTCGATCCGAGGACCCAATGCTGGGAACTTGCTATAGGATATCCTCTTTGGGAGAATTAGTGGACGACCTCTTTGTTTGGTGATAATATTGTACCCCGAGGGATGAATGTACTATTGCTTCTCAAATCGAGACTCTGAAACTGAGGATCCCGGCTTTTTAGTACCCACATGTTAGAATGGGCGAGTGTTTACAGGTTTGCAGGCGACCTTAACCTTCAACCTACCTGGTTTTCTGAATTTCTCGTCAGTGTGTAGTTATCTACCTGGTATTCTGGTCATCTTATCAGTGTGGACTCATCAGCTTGTTATTCGGATTATTCGGTATTCTGGTATTCCGGTATTCTCTTCAGAGCAGACCTGCTAGCTTATTCAGTCAGCAGCACAGCAGTTATTCAGAATATGTGGAAGCTTTGATCCCATGTCTGTTCCATTCATATTGCGTTTGCATTTGCATCTTGCATCATTTTGCATATCTGTCTCCGGTCTGATCAGAGTGCTCATCCATCCTTTGTCCTCGGCCTGCAGTTGATTTCCCAACTTTTGAATCAGCTTTTGGAGGGATCATGAATTCAGGAGAGCAGAATCAGTTTGTGACTCGGGCAGACGTTGAATTGATGAAGAGTCAGTTGGACCAACTTGTGGAAGCTATGGCAGCCATGAATAGGGGAGAAGCCAATGTTCATAGGACTTCTATGATTGGGAATGTCATTCCACCTCCAGTGAAAAATGTTACTCAAGCTCAGTCTGTGCAAATCCCTGTTGAGGATCAAGCTATACAGGAGCGTACCATCGTCCGAGATGGACATTCTTCTTCTCTTGATGCCACAGACTATCAGAGCTTTGCCTTCTCTGTGCTAAATTTCCAAGGGGTAATTCCAAAGGCGAAGCCTAAGGACCCACGGGTTGTTCAGTTTGATGAAATATGTCGTGTGTTGGAAGAGAAGCTTGATGTCCTAATGAAGCATGATACTCTTGATCTGAATGCTGCGAGCATGTGTTTGGTGCCCGACCTTGTGTTACCTCCAAAGTTTCAGATGCCGAAGTTTGAGCAATACAAAGGGGATAGCTGTCCGAAGCAACATTTGGTGATGTTTTTTCGAAGAATGACCTCACATGTCTATAATGATAAGCTCATGATTCACTGTTTCTAGGACAGTCTGAGTGGGGCATCGTTGAGTTGGTACATGCAATTAGAAAGTGGTAACATTCAATCATGGACAGACCTAGCCAACGCCTTTGTAAAGCAGTATGATTATAATCTCGACATGGCTCCTAGCCGCCGGCAGTTGCAAGGTTTATCTCAAGCGGATGATGAATCATTCAGAGAGTATGTTCAGAGATGGAGAGAGTTAGCTGCTCGTGTTCAACCACCACTTTTGGATAGGGAATTGGTTGATATATTCAAGGGTACTTTACGAGGACTATACTTCGATAAGTTGATTGGGGCATCAAAATTCTCTGACATGGTAATAATTGGAGATGGCATTGAGTTCGGTATTAAGTGTGGAAAAATAAAATGAATCAGTTGTCAGTTCTCAAGAGGAATGGGAGGAAGAAAGTAATTTCGTCCAAGAATCTCCGCCACCTCATCCTCAGCATTCAGGTGTTTCAACTGTTCAGAGTCAGCAATATTCTCGGTCTTCGTATCTGGGAACTCCTCGGGGTCAAAGGTCATATCGCCGCCAGCCGCGTCAGCAAGCCCGACAAAGGCCAAGGAAGCCAGAGAGGAATTTCACTCATTTGCCAATTTCGTATAGTCAGATGTTACCGGATTTGATCAGATGTGGATTGATAGTGCCGAAGGAATTGAAGCCAGTGCCTTTTCCTTATCCACCAGGTTTTGATGCCAACGCCCGTTGTGACTACCATGCTGGGGCACATGGGTATTTAACTGAAGACTGTAAGGTGCTTAGGAGTAAGATTCAGACTCTTCTTGACTCCAACATGTTCTCATTCACGCCTCAGGGTATTCAGATCCACGACTCTCCGTCGTCCAGTTATGTGGGTTCATCAGTTCAGGTTATGGAAGAAGTCACTGAGAGCAGTTGTGCAGATGATTATCAGAATGTCTTCAATGAGAAATACTGAAGAGGGCTAGTTCAGTAGCAAATCAAGATTGGAAAGCCCAGTTCCCCGGAGCTGACTATCTTTTAGATCATGTCATTTCTTTACATTTGTAGTCTCTTTTCTGTTAATGTGCAAACTCATTTGTAAAACTTGTCTATTTTCGGTTGATAATGATAATGAAATGAATATGCATGTTTTGTTTAAATCCATTCGTGTTCACTCATATTTTATTTATTGATATCTAACACTTGTTTAAGCAGGATCTGAGAGAGGGTGATGAAATTCAAAGACGTAAAACTTCCAATTGTATGCTTTTGGGACAAAACCCTGCTGATGATATACATGCATTGTTTCAAATCCCCAAACACCGGAGACATAAGAAAGATAATCCCTTGCAAACCCCGTTGAGCCTAGTAGTAGGAGTTTTTTTCTGAAAACGAAAAACCCTCTATCTTAACCCGGGGCAGGGTAGGTGTCAGATAATTTGACTGAGCGTTCAAAGTTTAAAAGGAGTGTCCCATTCGAGGATCAAATCACAGTGGTTATCCCTCACCAACTGAAGAGTGAGGCTGTCACAACCCTTTCAAACAAGTCAGACAAGTCAGTGTCACACAATTTGTTCAAAAAAAAAGAGAATCAAAAAGAAAAAGACAGCCCGCTAAGTCGAAGCTTGAAAACAAGTGGCTTAGGCAAAAGTTAGGGCATCCCGCTGGACATCAAAATCGAAAAATTCAAAAGAATCAGTCCAGGCAAAATCATGGAAAACAAAAGAATAAAAAGCGGAAAATAAGAACAAATTAAAATCCTCGACAAAGAACAAGTCGTGTGACTACAGACACCAAAGACAGAAGGGGTGACTGTCACTCCGAAAACCGTGTGGGTTCATTCTATCCTCCTACCTTTTATTAACCTTTGTGAAAGATGAACGCTTGTGTCGAGTTAGCTGAACGTAGAACTGGAGAACATCAAGGAGAATGGGTGGGTACAAACAAAATTTTGAGCCTTATATCCTTTCTTTCTTAAACCGTGAACCAGGCCACGTTACAACCTTCAAAAGACCTAATTGAAGCAGGGTTGTTTCGAAAGCATACTTTGGTAAAGATCGCGTCGAAGCTGACTTCTAAAAGGATTTTCTTACCATTCATGTTGGTATCAGTGACATTTTGATTAGTGATTCATTCACTATATGTCACAACATTTTTCCAGTGAACAAACTTGGATTTCAAAACTGTCATATGCATTGCATTAAAATTGTCATTTTCAAAACGAATTGTTTTACTTGCGAGTAAACACTTGACCTCAGGAAAGTTTCTGCAATGGAAGGATTGATCAAGAAGATGCAAAGTGCCCAAGTACTCCGTTGAGCAGGGGCAAGTCATTTCAAATGGGCAATTCATTCAAAGATTCAGCCAATCTGGGGCAATCAGGTCGAGATTCAACAAATCTCTCGAAGGTCAGTTAAATGTATTCCTTCACAGATCGTCCAGACAGGGGCACAAACCACTTCAAAGCTGGGGCAAGCCACCCCAAAAGCAAAAGAAGTTTTCTCTCCGGATAATGATTAATCAAGATCATGGGGCAAGATATGTCAGATCTTCATGATACATCCTAAAGACAAGTTCTTTTTGGATTATGCTGCATCAGGGCACATTCTTTTGGTCACATCTGCAGGGTTCATGTTGATAGCTAACACGTGACGTCCCCAATAGAGTTTCTCTCCCCAGCAGAGATAGCTGGAGTTTTATCACTCTCGACAGAGCGTCATGAGATTATGATTATTCACCCCAGCAAGAGTTCAGGAGTTCGCTCTCCCCTAGCCAGCTTGGTGAAGTTTATTGCTCTTCAGCCAGAGTTCATATCCCCGTACAGGATAAGAGTGTTGGGTTTGTGTTTTCCCAGTTTGTGACAAGGTGGTTCCTATCTCCCCAGCAGAGTAAGGGTAGAAGATAAGTCTCCAACAGAGGAGTAAGCTCAATGTTGTCCCCTAATAGAGTTGATATCGTCAACCATTGTTCTCCAAGCAGAGTTGTTGGTGATGGCTGGTATTCCCCAGCAGGTTAAGGGCGTTTCCCCGGCAACAGGTTAAGTTCAATGAATATTCTCTGGCAGGTTCGGTGTTATTAACTTCATTCCCCAAGCAGAGTTTGGTGCTAGTCATCTCAATGGCTTGGTCAACAGTGGTTGACATCCCCGGCAGATTCCAAGTCCAATGGTTATTGGCCCCTTTTCTGTAGCAGTTCTCTTCGGGTTCATCTTCAGCAGTGGCTATATCAGGAAGGTCGTTCAGTGTGACTTCCTCAGTAGGGATCGTAACCTCAGAGACAGTTCAGTTTGTCGTCCCCAGCGGAGTTGGCCTCTTCTCTTGAGCATTTATTTTGCAGGAGGGGTCCTTTTGCATAAAGTAAGCATTTTGCATTTCATCCTCAAACGCGTAGCATTTCCATTTCGTATGGAGCATTACGCCAAAAAAAAATTCAAACATATGCATGCAAAGCATAAGCCAGATTTGGTACCTTGCGCGAAAGCCCGAATCAATTTTCAATCAAAAATAGTGACATATCCCCAGAGAGAATGCTAAGCCATTCCTCAGCAAACAATTTCTTTCCGTCAAACCCCTTTGACGATGTGTTCTGAGCTCAGGTTTTATACCTTCGGATATGTTCAATTTCTTTCCGTCAAACCCCTTTGACAATGTGTTCCGAGCTCAGGTTTCGTACCTTCGGATGTGTTTTGTTCCGAGCTCGGGTTTTGTACCTTCGGATATGTTCAGTTTCTTCTCGTCAATCCCTTGACGATTTGTTCTGAGCTCAGGTTGTGTACCTTCGGATATGTTCAGTTTCTTTCCGTCAAACCCCTTTGACGATGTGTTCCGAGCTCAGGTTGTGTACCTTCGGATTATTTTCATCTTCTTTCCGTCAATTCTTTGATGATGTGTTTCTTCAAACATGTTTCCTTTCTGTCATTCCTATGACAATGTGTCTCCTTCGTTCATATTTCCTTTCTGTCATCCCTATGACAATGTGTCTCCTTCGTTCAGGTTTCCTTTCTGTCATCCCTATGACAATGTGTCTCATTCGTTCAGGTTTTCTTTCTGTCATCCCCATGACGATGTGTTCCTACGGTGGAATTTTGTTTCGGTCATCCCTATGACGATGTGTTCTCTTCGGTCAGATTTTCTTGCCGTTAACCCTTTGATGAGGTGTTTCTTGGGTTTCATCTTCTTTCTGTCATCCCTATGACGATGTGTCCCTTCGGTCGGGTGTTCGGGTTGTCTTTCCGTCAATTCTTTGACGATGTGGTTCTTAGGATAAATAATCGATGCGGTTCTGGGGTTCACTTTTCTTTCTCTGCATATGTTATCTTTCCGTCAAATTCCTTTGACGAGGTATGGCTGGGCTCCAATCATCTTTTCTCCCCACAGTTTGCAAATTTTGGGTTCTTTTTGTATTCAATCACCTTCTACCTTGAATGTCTAAAAGTCGTTGCTATCATCCCTTCAGGTTTAAGTCGATTGAACAGGGGCAGCTGTAACACCCCCAAATTTGCCCTACCTTAACTGGCTTTTGTTTCGCACTCATTTTTGCATCTTATTTAGGTCATAACTCATAATCATACATTGCATTGGTCTTTTAAGACATGGGATCGAAGGGTTTTCTTATTATCAGTATTTTCCTATTCAGAGGTACGTCAAGTTTTGAGGTTTTCTTATCCAGAGGAATCATCAAAGGCTTTGGGTCAGAGGTTCATTGGTATGAATCAGGGTTTAATTTCTTCTCAGTTTAAGTCATCTTCTTCAAGATTTATCAGTGTACATCAAGGTGAATTGGGGTTTGTTTTCAAGGTTGAGCTGTAGACTTCATCAGGTTGTCAAGCAAGGGTTCATGTGAGGATTCACTTGATCAAAGATTCAGAGGATGTTTGATTCAGATGTTTTGTTAAAGTGGCAAGATTATTCAGTGGTAGTTGTGTGCACTTTATCTGAGGCTTGTGAAAAAGTTTGGGATTGGTTTTGGATTCATTTGTCTATCCATTTGCTAAACCATGTTCTTATCCACCTTTTGATTTTCAAATCCATTGTTCATTTCCTAATATCCATATCCATTTTTCTAAACCAATTTATCTACATCATTTTTAATATCCATCTCATTATCCATTTCATCTCATAACCATTTTTCCAATTTAAATTCATGACCACTTTTTTTTTTCTAAATCCTAAACCACTCTAAACCATATTATCCATTTAATCATTTTTTTCTAATCCAATCTCATCCATATTCTTTTCTAACCCATTCATGTCTAAATAAGATTAAAAAAAAAAAGAGAAGAGTGTGCAAGGACCTCATGTGTATTCAGTCCACTTCCTCACCAATTTCAAAGCCCATGTTAATATGATAAGTCCATTGGTTGACCTAACTATAAAAAGAATGGGGCACTGATTCTCAAGGGAGTAAAAAAAAGAGAGAAAACAAAAATCTGGAGAAAGGGAAGAAAACGGCGCCGCATAACATCATCTTCTGTGATCTCATCAACGAGCCTCTCCTTCGATCATCTTCTTCATCGCATCGTGCAAAGCTCCGTTGAATTTCCGTCATCGTTTTCGTCAACATCAAACCCCAAACATCATACTCTGTAACTCCTCCACAAAAGCTCACCGCCAAACCTTGTCTGAGCGTCTTTCAAATCTCATATCTGCCGCGGTCTTCACCTCAAGCTCCAAATGCCATTACATAGGAGTTGGATAACGATGTTCTATGTCGCAAGTTTGTTTTCTGTTTTTGATAGGGTGCCATGTTCATGCCAATTTGATGAAGATGATGACACTATGCTGCTACTATGATTGATTCGCCAACGACTGCTCCAAGGTTTGCAAGCAGTTCAATGTTTCGGTAGCCGCAATTAAGCAACAACACCGCACGCAAAAGCAGCGGTCTCATCATACTGCAGCAACTCGCATCTGGTGTGAATTTAGCAGTAACAATATCAGAAACAACGCGACGTAGCATTCGACGACAAGCTCATCACAAACTCGTGCAACTTACAATGCATTCAATTCGATTCTTGGCGAGATCTTTTCAACGCAGCAACAACAGCACCATTTCGACTTATTCGGTAACATTTCAATTCCAATTTTTTCTCGCATCTGGTGGTGAACATGTTGTTATGATGATTGTGTTGTTTTATCATCGGTAATTTGATCTTGGTTGAATGAATTTTGCGTATGTCGTGTTCATTTGCTATGAATAATGTACCGATTCTATTTTTATGTGTTTGTGTTGGTGTACACATTTCGATTATCAGTTGTGATCCAGTTACATGTTTGTTCATTTCAATTGATTTGTGCTTAATTATCGAACACTGGCTTATGATAAGTGGTTGTTGTACAGAGTATATAGTCGATTTGAGTTTGATCTCGATTATGTTATGTGCTATTTTTATCTTACATCTAAGCTATGTAAACATTGTTTGGAGTTGTGGCTTTTTTAGGGAATTTTGTTCACGTTAAGCATTCGGTTTGAGCTGATAAGCTCAATTCTGGATGGACAACCATGTTCATTTTAGCAGCGGGTAACTTTTACTCAAGTATTTCGGTGGTGTATTGAGCTGTTATTCTAATTTCATGCTTCAAAAAAAGATGGTGGAGTAAACTAGATTAATGTGTGTTTGATCTGCAACAGTTAGTTTCTTTGTTATATCAATTACGTTTTGTTTTCTTGTAATAATTTCCATTGAACTAACAGTAACTTTTTTCTTGTAATAATTTCCATTGAACTAACGGTAACTTTGGATTGATACTCATAAGTTGCTAATGCTGCATTCATCTTATGCACTAATCTTGGTTTAATTTTGTTTTAAATATTATCAATTTACTCTTAATTTCAATTTTTTATTTTAGTTTTAATTTTGATTAACTTTTAATCCTAGATCTTAATTAGCCTTTTTTTATTAGAAGTTTAATTTTAGAATTAATTTTTTCTTTAGGATTAGTTTTAGAATTATATTTTTATTTTAAATTAGCAGTTAATTTAGTTTTAATTAGATCTTAGGATTTAATTATGAATTGACTTTTTTGTTGACTAACTTTTAATCTTTATTTTTAATTTTAGATTAATTTGCACTTTACTTTTAACATGGAAATTCTTGATTAATTGTTGATCTTGATTTTGATGCTTATTCTGATTAATTCCTGAGTAAATACTTGACTGCCTCTTGTTTGATTTTTTCTTTGTGATTGAGTTGTCTGGTGTTTACTTGTTGATTTACTCTGTATTCACATGCTCCCTTAAGAGTCCTAGTCCGACTTAATTTCTGATTAAGCTCGGAGTAGGATAGACATTAGGCTCTCAATCCAAGCATGCTAACATTAGGTAGACTTTCCCCCCTAATCTTGACCTTAGGACCATTTTGCATGCTAATCTGTAGGATTCAGTCTCCCTTGGACTTTCCGACTAACCTCCCCTTTTCTCTCGCACCCTTGCGATCGAGACCGTTTCCCGTTTTCCCGTAGTTCCACGAACTACAGAAGCTCTGACTTCCTCTCTCTGGATAGATTGAGGATACGTAGGCACGAGGATCCCTGTCCTTGGCGAGCACACTAACAACTAACTTCCCCTATTCTCTCGCACTCTTGTGATCGAGACCAACCCATTAACCGAGCCTTTTCTCTCGCCCCCGATGCGATCGAGATCCTTTCGACCCGTTGGTCGAACTACGACTGCTCTGATTTCCTCTCTCTAGTCCGATTGAGGATACGTAGGCACGAGACGGCGATGTCTTGGCGAGCAAACTCCCCCCTTAGTTCGTGTCCGAACTACTTTGACTCTGACTTTCCCATTGCACGAGGGAATACGTAGGCATAGGACGAGCGATGTCCTATCGAGTCCCTTCTTTTTCTTTTCTTCTTCGTTTCTTCGTTACTTTCCGTTCCTGTTTCTTCTTCTTTCCAGTAGCAGTGGAGCTCTAGATGACGACACCTTTTGATCGAGACAACTAGCGTGGATCCCATCGAGTACGATGGACGCGTAGGGTGCTAACACATTCCCTTTGCGTAACCGACTCTCTTACCCGTTTCTCTTGGTCGCTAGACCATGCTTTTCCTTTCCCTCAGGTTTACGCAGTGTTTCCTTTCCCTCTCTTGGGATAAATACACATTGCTGGCGACTCTGTTTCTGCGCCACTTTCGCGTTTATACAATGGATGAAAATCTCGGGAGCGACAGATGGATACTTAAACTACTCCGATGACCTTCTTCTAAAATCATTCTTTTCAACTCAGGATTATCAGGAATGCAAATCCTGTCACGGAATCTCAACACACCTTGCTCATCCATCCTGTACTCCTTACCTGCTGCTTGGTTATCCCCAATCATCAACTCCACTAGTTTCACATCCAACTTCTGACTGTCTCGGATATTATTAAGAAATTCATTGTTGATTGTCAGCATACCCAACATAACACTATGCAGTGTCTGATCACAGACCAAACTCATATCTCTGAACTGTTCAATCAATTCTAACTCTTTAACCATCATAGCAGACATATGCAACGATTTTCGACTCAGAGCATCAGCCACGACGTTAGCCTTGCCTGGATGATAGTTCAAGCCAAAATCATAATCCTTTAAGAATTCTAACCATCTCCTCTGCCTCGTATTCAATTCCTTCTGATCAAACAGATACCTCAAGCTCTTATGATCACTGTACACTTCAAATCTGGAACCATAGAGATAATGCCTCCAAATTTTCAATACAAAAACCACTGCGGCTAATTCCAAATCATGAGTCAGATAATTTCTCTCATGTACCCTCAGCTGTCGTGAAGCGTAAGCTACAACCTTACCATCCTGCATCAGCACACCTCCTAGCCCCATCAAAGAAGCATCACAATACACTACAAACGGTTCATTTGGTTCAGGTAGAACTAACACTAGAGTTGTGGTCAACCTCTTCTTCAGCTCAATGAAACTCTTTTCACAATGAACATCCCACACGAATGCTTTCCCCTTGCACGTCAACTGAGTTAACGGAAGTGCCAACTTCGAAAATCCTTCAATAAACCTTCGGTAATAACCAGCCAATCCCAGGAAACTTCTAATCTCGGTCACCGACTTCAGAGTCTCCCATTGTAGAACGGCGTCTACCTTGGACGGATCCACAGCAATACCATCACCAGAAATAACATGACCAAGAAAACTTACTTCTCTCAACCAAAATTCACACTTAGACAACTTCGCATAGAGCTGCTTCTCTCTCAGCACTTGCAACACAATTCGCAAATGTTCAGCATGTTCTTCTTCTGACTTACAATAGATCAGAATATCGTCAACAAAGACAACCACAAACTGATCCAAGTACTCATGAATGATATGATTCATATATTCCATGAAGACACCAGGTGCATTAGTAACTCCGAACGGCATCACCACATACTCATAATGTCCATATCGAGTTCGGAAAGTCGTCTTCTGAATATCTTCGTCTCTTACCCGTATCTGATGATACCGCGACCTCAAGTCAATCTTGCTAAACACACGAGCACCCACTAACTGGTCCATCAAGTCATCTATTCTTGGAAGCGGATATTTATTCTTAATCGTTACCTTATTCAACTGTCTGTAATCAATACACAACCTCATACTACCATCCTTTTTCTTTACCAACAACACTGGAGCTCCCTAAGGTGATACACTTGGTCTCACAAATTTCTTCTCTAACAAGTCTTCCAATTGCTTCTTCAGTTCTGACAATTCTGATGTCAACATCCTGTATGGTGCCATAGAGATAGGTCTGGTACCAGGGACAAGATCGATAGCGAACTCAACTTCTCTCTCTGGTGGTAGATCAGTAATGTCATCTGGAAACATTTCAGGAAATTCATGCACCACTTGCAATTCACTAATCACTGACTTACTCTCCACTGACAAAGATGCAAACAATGTAAGCACATGAGCTTCTTCTTCCAAGAGCTCTTTCAACTCTCTAGCAGACAGGAAACCATCTTCTCCCTCTTCCTCAGGAGTAAGAAATCGAACCGACTTATTAAAATAGTTAATATGAACATGATTGAACTCCAACCAGGTCATACCCAAAATCACGTCGAGACCTCCCAACGGTAAACAAATCAGATCTACACCAAAGTCTTTACCAAATACTGACAATAGATAATTCAAACAAACTAAAGAAGTAGTCACCGATCCCTTAGCAGGAGTTTCGATAACCATCTCCCCTTTCATAGGAGAAACAACAAGGCCTAGCCTTCTTACACAATCAGCAGTAATAAAAGAGTGTGTAGTGCCAGTATCAATAATAGCTAGCAAATGCGTATCATTAATATAACATGTACCTCTGATCAATCTGTCCTCACTAGAAGTCTGAGTCCCTGTCAAAGCGAACACTTTTCCTCCAGCCGAAACTTGCTTTGGTTTCTGACAACGAGTACTAATATGTCCCTGTTCCACACAATTGTAACAAGTAACCATATTAGCTTTGCAGCCGACAATCAGATGTCCTGCCTGTCCACACTTGAAACACTTCTTCACATCGCTCGTGCACTCACTGACACGATGCCCCAACTCACCACACCTAAAACACTTCGGAGGAACAGATGCACCTCCCCCACTCGGCTTCTTGCCATCAGCATGTTTCTGTTTACCCTTATCAGCTGGAGATGCGTAAGGCTTCCCACGATTCACCGGTTATTTTCCTCTTCTCTCGGCCAACCCCTTATAGTGAGCCGATCGAGCCTTGCTATCTTCCTCAAATATTCTGCAACAATCCACCAAATCAGGAAATCTTCTGATCTGCTGATACCCAATTTCCTGTTTGATCTCAGGTCTCAACCCATTCTCAAACTTGACACACTTCGAGAACTCAGCAGTTGTCGCACTGTAGTGAGGATAAAACTTAGCCAAATCGGAGAATTTAGCAGCATACTCTGTAACCGTCATATTACCCTGCTTCAGCTCCAAAAACTCAATCTCCTTCTTTCCTCGGACATCTTCAGGGAAATACTTCCTTAAGAATTCTCTACTGAACATAGCCCAAGTAATGGCCTCACCTGCTGTTCCCAACACTTGACAAGTACTAACCCACCAGTCATCAGCCTCCTCAGCCAACATATGAGTACCCAACCGCACCTTCTGTGCCTCAGGACATTCCATAACCCAGAAGATTCTCTCAATCTCCTTGAGCCAAGTCTGCGCTCCATCCGAATCATACCTTCCCTTGAAAGTAGGCGAGTTGTTCTTTCGAAACTCATCATTCTCGTTAGCATGCGGCGGATTCTGCACTGCTTGAGCCATAGCTTGCAAAGCAGCAGCAAGAGCAGCATCGTTCCTTCCAGCCATTCTCAATCTGCCACACACCAGCAACAGAACACCATGGTTAAGGAACTGACACTAACACTAACACTAAACAACTAACACACGACAACGACTTGACAACTTGGTCGGACGGACCGACCAGCTCTGATACCACTTTGTAACACCCTAAACCCCCGCGACAATTTAAACGTAATTTATCAGAGTAAAAATAAAATACATGGATTTAGGATGCTACTTCTACTACTCAACTTAACATGCACACAATAATAATACGGTGATATTATAATTAAACATGATATTTTAACGTTCATGCACAGCGGAAAAGTCAACTCAGGTAAAAACATGTTTAGTCACACACAACATTCTTAATTAAAATAGTAATAGTATATAACAGAATTCAAAAGACTCTAGCGTTCCGACACCCCCGGTGTTACAAACTCAGAGCAGACGCGACTCGATAACTCACACCAGAAGACCTCGTATTCCCCACTCCACCTGCGACTACTCCTGCTTATCTGCACGTTACCCACGTAGAGGTAACATTCAAACAGAAGGGGTGAGATTCTCAATCAATATAAAGAATGCATAGCATAAGTATGAAAGCATAAAAACATACGGAATCCACCCTATCACAACAACATCTTCACAACAACATTCATCATACAACAAATAATCAACATACAAGGATTGAATGCAATGAGACCCACGACTCGACTCAATGCATGTGGTACCAATCGATCCCTGTTTCATGATTACAGTTCCTGTCGAAACTCTTGACCCCTGTTTCATGGTCAAGTATGACCCCTATCTCATGATCACACCAACGACCCCTATTTCATGGTCACGTACGACCCCTATTTCATGATCGCACCAACAACAACGATTTCATCAAGGAATTCGGATAGACGATAACGCCCCATCTGGGCACGCCATCCCACAACTATGTAACTTGTCATGCATGCAACGACAACGCACAACAACAACGACAACAACAACGAATATAATAGTAATCACACGCACACGACAACCAACACATCAATACATCATACTACTAGGATGCAACCGTAGTTCATACCTGCCACAACAGCAATATACAAATATATCATGCATACACATCGACGACTCCATCGTCTCCACTCACCACACAAACAATACGCTCAATTTCCATTTAGCACATCAAAGGATTGGAATTCTGGTATTGAAATCAATTTTTATAAATAGTACGCGAAACCAGATTTCCAACGCTTCGAACGGCGACGGAAACGGACCTACGGATCAAAAGATATGAATTTCTGAAGTTTCAGAAAATTCGGTTCATCTCAGCCCAATTCGCCTGATACTCGGCTGGCGAAGCACCAGCGAAACCACTTTCGCCTCCTGCTCTCCTGGCGAAGCACCGGCAAATCCAACTCCCCCATACAAAATCCAGAAACTCTGATTTTTCACTCCCCTTTCGCTTCTACATTCGCCTGGCGAATGTCTGGCGAATCCGCTTTCGCCTGGCGAATTCCATTTTCGCCTGGCGAATATGGGCGAATCAGCAATCTTGCGATTGCGATTCTGCACGATTTAGACCTCATAATTCCCCCGAATTTGGTATCATACAGTCCAGAAAACACCAATAAGGTAGCAGCAAATGACATATACACATATACAACACAAATCTATAATCAATTGCATAATTTTCTCTTCCTACCAAACCCTCTAACCTACAACCCAATTCCCAATTCTCACCAGCAACATAACAGGGAGATCCTAACGATTTTCTACCCTCATACCACTACTATGCAACCCTTAAGAGATAGATAGCCCCACCCTTACCTTAGGATTCTTGAAATCTTTCCTCAACAATGGAGCTCTTCTTGACCTAACTCTTCTCTGCTCTTTCTTCTCTTCTCCAAAACACGTACTGACCACCCTTTCCTTTCTAACCCTTTTTCCTATTTATATTTTCCTTGTTATTCCCAAATATTATTATTATCTAATATTATTATTATTATTATTATTTCACCCAAAATAAATAATAACAACAATCTCCTCAATAATATAAATAATAATATTAACCAACTAACCCATCCTCCAACACCTTATCCTTCATAACTCCAAGGGCACTACCCCCACCCTAAGGGTAACCCACACTTAATCCAAAACACATCCATACATGACACATACAATAATATTCAATTTAATTAGGAAAAATAATTAAATTAAATTTAAGTGTTACAGATTGATCCAAGAAGCTTGATTCACAAGTTTCAATCTCATCTGGACCACAATTAGGGTTTTGAAGAAAAAGTCAACTGTGCCTTTGACTTTTGACCAAGACATGCTCCTAAACCTTGGGACATGATTCAAGACACCCTGCAACACCTATGGAATCCATCCATTAGGTTTTAATTGGGTCAAGAACTTGATTGCACAAAAGATCACACAGTTTGGATTTCATCTGACAAAAAGTCAATTGTGCCCAAAATCAAGTTTGACTTTTTGGAATTTTTCACAAAGATGGTTCCCCTAAGTAAAAAACAATGTTAATGTATGGTTTTAACCATCATCCATCAAGAAAAATCAAGAAAAGTGAGGTTTCTTGCAAAAGGGGCAACCTTGAGAAACCAAATTTTTCTAAGTTATGAAGCAAAAAGGATTTTGTACCAACTTTGCAAGATCATAACTCCTAAACCATAAGGCCTTTTTCTCCCATTCAAAGCTCAAATGAAATTTCACATGACATACTTCAAATATTTCAACTACAAGAAATTCCAAATCCTCATGGATTTTGAGTTATGGACTGATCAAAATCACAAAAATGGGAAATAACCACTTTTTCCAACACTTAGACAAAATTTTGTCCAAGACAGATTTTGGGTAAAACATCAAAACTTGGGAAATGTTTACACCTAGTTGCAAGAAGAATCAATCTCAAATGTAAACATCAAAGTTTTCATACATGTTGCCAACAATCCAAAGAGATCATTGGCATGAAACAACTTAACTTGAGCCAAGAGTTATGGCTGCCACAAGAAGCATTGTTGCAACTGTTTTCATGACAGTTTGGATGTTTTCTTGCAAGCCACTATTTTTTAGTCAAATACAATTATCACTATGATAGACCAACTCAATGTGATCAGAGGGAATCAAGACAAAACCTGCAAAGTTGAGTCAAGAAGCCAAGAAAGCTTTCAACTTGAAGTAATGGTTTTTGTCACATTATGTTGAACTCAAAGGATGCATTTATGTGCAATAGTGCACTTTCAACAAATCCACTCTCCTTAATCAAGGTTCATGCATAAACAACAATAAAAACATCTGAGGAATGTGGAATTGGTCAAAAGTTGGCTATGCTACTTAGAGAGTTATGGTACCTTGCATGAGAAGTAAGCACACCTTGCTAAAATGCACTTAGTGAGCTCTTATCCATTGTTGCAGCACTATTCCACCAAGACAAACTCACTCACCTACAAATAGAGCTCATTGTTGATCATTCATGGTACACTAAAGCAGCTTACAACATTGCTTTCTCTCATTTCCTTCTTAAGCACAAAAACTCCATTTTTCTAGAGAAAGCACTATCGGGTTTTGAGTTGGAGACCAATGCAACTCAAACCAATAATTCACACACCTCATATACAACATATAGGAGTGATATAAACACTTACATTCAATCTGTAACATCAAAATCTTCAAGTCACCATCCTTTTGCTCAACTTTGCCTCAAAGCTGCAGATTGAGTTGTGCCAAGTGATTCAGAAGGTTTCAATCCAGTTTCAACATTGGAACACCATCCTTGAGGGTCAAGGAAGCTATCCAGATCATTGGAACACATCTGTAACACCTCTAAGCCAGAATTCGATTCTCACTTGCAAGGTAAGCTTCCTTAAAACTGAACTCAATGAATCTTGCATCATGAACATGTTTTCAAGTTACCATTGTGTTTCTGATGGTTTATAGATCATTTTTCCTCAATCAATTACTTCATATCTTGTACATATGGAATTTCATGTTACATTCTGTTTTTAGGGTTCATACAAGTTCAAACCATTTTCTTTCAATTCTTTGAATTTAAATAAAATTGAGTATTGCCATTCCATTCCTCGTTCAAAAATGGATAAGTTTCATTTTTGAATCATCCAAAATGGCTGCGTATTGATAGAGATACGATTTCAAAGGTTTGAGGAAGATGAATAAGATAAAGGTGGTGGCCATGGCGCCATTCTTCAGAATCAAACTCATTTTTAGTATATATTATACACTTGCCAATATATGTTTGAACTGGCATTGCGCCCTAGTGGAAACACTAGTATTTGTGTGTGTGTGTAGTAAGCGAGAGGTCTGGTGTTCGAATCCCCCTCGCCTCAGACCTTTTGGTATTTTTTTTGGAAACATTTTCAAAGGTTAGCTTCACATATTATTCACATTTGTCATTCTCTGTCAGCCAACACACTTGGCTTAATTGGTAAGATTTTAAACCCTCCACCCCAAGGGCGTGGGTTCAAACCTTGGGAGGTCCATCCTATTTTTTTACCACTTATTTCTTTTCACTATTTTTCACAATTTCTAAAATAACTTCAAAAATTAATTTCTCTTTCAATTTCAATCATTTTTGGATGATTCTTTTATTCAAAATTCCCAAAAATGTTAAAATATTTTATTCTACAAAAATCTCACAAAAATATTATTTATTTCGTATATTTGGTATTTTTGTAAAGAATTCTTTTTAATTGTTTTAAAACATTTTTAAAAATAAATTCTTTCTCTTGATCTTTCAAGTTCAATTGATTTTTCATAACACTTTGGGTCTCTAATAGAGTATAAGACCCAAACCCCCTTTGTACATAAATAAATTTGGGCCTCAGTCATTGTATAAGTCCCAATACAATTTCAAAATAACGGTGCGATCGTTGTTTTTCATCTGGGCCTCTCCTTGAGTTGTAAGCCCCATTTCTTGTATAAAAATAACTTTGGGCCTCTAATAGAGTGTAAAACCCACCCATTTGTAAATAAAAACCTTTTTTGGGCCTCAGTCATTGTATAAGTCCCACTGTGTTTCAAAAACAGCGGCGCGATCATCGCCTTTTAAACAAAATCATTATGGGCCTCCTTTGTGTTGTAAGTCCCATCCTTCTTTTTTAAAATACTCTTTGGGCCTCTAATAGAGTGTAAGACCCATCCCTTTTGTACATAAACAATTTTTGGGCCTCAGTCATTGTATAAGTCCCGATACGATTTTCAAAAACAACGGTGTGATCACTGTTATTTTTGGGCCTCTCCTTGAGTTGTAAGCCCCATCTCTTGTATAAAAATAAACTTTGGGCCTCTAATAGAGTGTAAGACCCAACCTCTTTCGTAAATATAATAAGTTTGGGCCTTAGTCATTGTATAAGTCCCGATACAATTTTCAGAATAACAGTACGATCGATGTTTTTCATCTGGGCCTCTCCTTGAGTATAAGCCCCAATCTTATTTTTAAAACAACTTTCCCTTTTGACTTAGATTCAAATTCATAGTTGTTATCAAAACTTTCTTTAATTTCTTGAATAACTAACCAAACAGCTGTAGTACTGGAAGCTTGCTCACCTGTAAGTTCTACCAGCTTTCTTTTACATACTTGTATATATTTCATTTGTATATATATGACTGTATATTATCTATTTAGAGTTTTCCCCAGTAATTAGGTCTAGGATTAGATCAAACCAGTGGTCACTCTTTCAACACAGTCAAAACTAGTTCCCCGTAGGAAATTCCAGATACAGTCTTCCCTTCTCTTGGGCTTATACAATATGGAACAGAGAAAGGCATTATTCCCGGTGAAACTTTTCTTAAGACTGTCACTACTAGAAATTTGTCTAGGAAATTCATTTCCCCCAGAGAGGATTAATTCTCGGTGAAACCTCTCTTGAATTTCTTCAAATCCAAGAACTGTTCACTAAAGAAAGGATTATTCCCGGTGAAACCTTTCTTGAACTTTTCTTAAGTTTGGACGAACGGGCTTCCTAAAAGCATCCCCAGCCTCCTCTTGGGCTTTGTACAAGGACCCTCAGGCTTCTTAGAAGTTCTCATGCCTCCTCTTGGGCTTAATACAAGGACCCGAAGACCTCCTACAAGTATAAGACAGAACCTAGTCATCCTTTGTTAGAGCAGTCCTCCAAAGACTCAAAACATCAGATCAATTTAGGGTTGATTCTCATCCCTTAAAACACCAGCCTCCTCTTGGGCATCATGCAAAGATAAACATTTTCGTACCAGTAGACTTGGACAGTCTCACCTCCTTTTGGATCTCCAAGAAACCCTTAAGTTTCCTAAAAAGCACAGGAAAAACCCTGATCAATCACCAACAGAGTTAAAACCTCCATAGGATAAAACTCAATCTTTAAACTCTCATTCTAGATTTCCCCAGCTAGGGTCAAATTACCATCAATAAACCCTCAATCAGAACCTCAAGGAATCTGATATCTCAACTCTTCTGCAATCCTCAGCAAGGGTTGACTCCCCACTCTGGATCTGCCTCTGGATCTCAATAATCCTCAGCGGAAGTTAGCCTCCTCTTAGGCTTCATATAAATTCCCCAACCAGCCTCCTCTTAGGCTTTGTATAATGATCACCCCTCAGCCCTTTTTAGCCTCAATCTTGGGCTTTGTACAAGACAGATAAATATTCTCCAGCTGAGTTAGTTAACCTTTTTAGCCTTAATCTTGGGCTTTATACATGACAGATAAAATCTCCCCAGTGGAGTCAATCCCTTTTAGCCTCAATCTTGGGCTTTGTACAAGACAAATACAATATTCCCCAAAAGAGTCAATCTCCCTTTTTTAGCCTTCTCTTAGGATTTGTATAATGACCTCCCAAAGCAGAGTCAATCTCTTTTTTAGCCTCAATCTTGGGCTTTGTACAAGACAAATAAAAACACTCTCTTGTTGAGTCAGTCTATTATAGCCTCAATCTTGGGCTTTGTACAAGACAAATAAAATACTCTCTTGTTGAGTCAATACTTTTCAGCCTCAATCATGGGCTTTGTACAAGACAGAAATAAAACTCACTAGTAGAGTCAACCTTTTAGCTTCAACCTTGGGCTTTGATCAAGGCACACTAAAAATCAACATCCCCTCAGAGGAAATCAAGAAATATCTCTGTAGGAAGACATTTCTCTGTACAATCACATATCAAACAGACAGTCAAACAAACCTTAATCCCAGATAACTGCTATAAGTGGCACACTTGTTGATTCAAAAATCCAAGTTGTAGTTCATCTTTTATCCTGGTAAACTTCCTCTTTCATCTAATTGTTGTAAGCGGCAAGCCTCTGGATTATTTACATCCAAGCCAATGTCCTTCTCTTAGCATGAAATACTCCTAAGGAAAAATGGAATTGCTCAACACTGAGTTAAAGTTTTCTCCTTCAGGACAAATCCCCTATAAAGGAAATTATGGCATTGTTGGATTCCATATATTCCAGTTAAAGTAATTCTCCTTTATAATCAGTTACCCAACAACTTGTGATGAACAGATGAGATATCTCCCTTTAGAGATGACAAATTCTCTCTCAGTCAAACCTTTAGCTTCAATCTTGGGCTTTGAACAAGACACAAATAACCTTTAGCTTCAATCTTGGGCTTTGAACAAGACACCATACATCTTTTCCTCCCATAGAATAGGAGGAACTACGATTGCTCTGATTTCCCTGTTTTCTTTAACGGGAATACGTAGGTGATCGATCACCTATTCTACTTAGTTTCTGTCAGTTATTCGGCAAGAATTTCGTTCTATCGGTAACACTTTAGTTTGTTTTTATCGCTTTCCTTTAAGTATTTAATTTTTCGCATCTTGTTTGCTTACCTTGCTTTAGTTTAAATTTATGATAAATAAAGTACTTTTGAAGTCTTGGTCTGGTAGTTTGTGTTGGTTGTAGATCACAGAGTGGAAGCCCCGGAGGACGAACGTGAAGAATGGAAAAGTTCGGATTTTCTCGGAACTATTTTGAAAAAGTTCAGAAGCCTGACACGGGCCCCCGTGTTGCCTAACACGGACAGTGTCAGGAGAAGGGATGTAAAAACCAAATTTGGGCATGAGTCAGAGGGCTGACACGGGTGCCCGTGTCAGCAGGCCTGGAGTGGAGAATGTCTGCGCAGAGAAACAGAGGGCTGACACGGGTGCCTGTGTCAGGTGACACGACCCATGTCAGCAAGCCTGGGAGAGGAGATTTTATGATTTTTTCTTATTTTCTGAGTTTAGTGCTCTGAGGGGTATTTTAGGAATTTCGTACTGTTTTAGTTGTTTTGGAACTACTTAGGCTATGTGGAGAAAGGAAAGAAACACTTTTACTTTCACGAACAAATTTACGATAGTTTTATGCAATCAAGGAGATTTGGAGAAGAGGATTGTTCATGAGCGGAAGCGATTGAAGAATCAATTTTACTCCGATCAAATTGTAATGTCTTCCTTTAATTTGATTGTTGTTTTTATTTTGAATATTATGAGAGGCTAAACCCCCCAATGTTAGGGGGTGTCCCTGGATTGTGATGTAATGAACCTTTGTTGAATTATTTGACGAGATTATGTTTTCTTTCCTTAATCTTTTGTTATGCAAATTATTTAACATTTATCGATCGGTTAAATTGGGAACGATTTACGATTAGGGATTTGGCCTGAAAAACCAATCTATTGATTTTGCATAATAACATTACGGTAGATATTGCCTAGGAATGGGGATATCCCGTAGTGACTAAAAACTTTGTCAGAACTATTGCTTGATGTTCTTTCTTGACTGCTAAGGAATTAGGGTCATGGGAGAATATCAAAGGTTTTTCGGTTAAGGAATTTAAGAAAAATATTTGAGGGTCAGTAAAATTAAGGTTTTGAGGCATATATCTCTGAGGATAATTTTGGGTTCTTACTGAGCAAATTATACACCTTCCCTAGCATATTTCATCATATTCGTTAAAAGCACTTTTTATTGTTTTGCTTATTTTATATTGTTATTATAACTTTTGTCAACCCAAACAAACCCCAAAAGTAATTTTTGTTTAATTGAAATAACACCCACACTTACATACTATATGCAGTCCTCGAGAGACCGACTCTGGGGATAACCCCAATTATTACTACATTGTTAAATAGTACACTTGCTATTTACCGATCAAGTTTTTGGCGCCGTTGTCGGGGACTGCCAAAATTATAAGTGTTGATCTTAATTCAATTGGAATTTTGTCACTCTGTGACTAAAATTTGATTCTTGTTATTTTTATTTTTATTTTTATTCTATAATTTTTGTTTATTACTATTATCTATCTAACCTGTGTATGCGAGGCAATCCCTCAGCTGTATTTTCTTTTGACGCAGAACCAGAGAAATTTTTGCACGCTAGACGCCGTCAAGCCAAGCAAGAAAGACTGGCAGCGTCGTGTTCAGGATCAATTATTTCTGAGCTAGAGAAAGAAGAAGTAGTTTCAGTCCACTCCGAGCACACAGATTCCAGCACAGACTCAAAGCCATAAACTCTTATTATGGCTGCCGACCCACCAGCAGAAAGACTTCTCGGTGACTATGGAAGAGCAAATTCTCTAATAGTGCGGTTGACAATAGTAAATCAACCAGTCACTGTCGCGCAATTCCAGTTGCACCAGTCCACTATCCGACAGCTCCAGAGTAGGCCTTTTTCAGGAAGAATCAATGAAGACGCAAATAAGCATCTACAAAGGTTCCTTACTCGAGTACATCTATAAAAATTGAGGGACACTCTGAAGAAGCGAAGAAGCTGGTTATGTTTCCGTTTACTCTATTTGATGAAGCCGAAGAGTGGTTTTACTCATTACCTGCTAGGAGTATTACTACTTGGCAAGAGATGGAAACAACATTTCTAAATGAATATTTCCCTGCTTCTGTGTACATCCGAAAGCGGTACGACATCGTGAACTTCAAATAGAAAGAGGGGGAGTTACTTGGAGATGTGTATAAGAGGTTTAAGAGGTGTTTGGCTGCATGTCACACTCATAACATGGACGCAACCGAACAAATGCAAAGTTTTGTAAATGGTCTCATAATGAAGACTAAGCATCTTATCGATACAGCTGCCGGTGACTCAACCAACTTTACAACAGCCACTGGCATTAAAAAAATAATTGAGGCTATTGCAACAAATGAGCACTTGGAGTTCTATGATCGCAGTGTAAGCCAACCTGAAAAGATTATTGATATGAAGCTTACGGAGCAAGTGGTAAAGATGGAGGATCAGATTGCGGCTGAGGTGGAAAGAAGACTTAAGAAGATGAATCTTGATACTCAAACTGTGGCACAGGTTCAACCGGTTCAAGCGGTAAATTGTGAGATTTGTAGTGGACCGCATTATAATGCACATTGTGTTGCAACTCCGCAACAAATTGAAGAGATAAAATTCTTGAAGCAGAATAATCCATACACTCTCACTTATAATCCAGGGTGGAAGAATCATCCTAACTTCTCCTGGAAAGATCAGAATCAGCAACAATACCCACAGCAGCAGCAAGCTCCCCAAAAAGCACAATGGGAGATTGCCATTGAGAAGATGGCCGCTCAAAGCTTCCAATTTCAAGAAGAGACAAGAAGTAATCTAAGGAACACATGTGCTTCCATTAAAAATCTTGAAGTTCAGATGAGCCAGATAGCACAATAATTAGCAAGTTCTCAATCACCAGGCGCCCTCCCAAGCGCCACCATACCAAATCCGAAGAGTCATGAGAATGTCAATGTTGTTACCACAAGAAGACCGAAAGTTGCAGAAGAAGAATGAGGGGCAGCCAATGAGTCTCAATGTATAGAGGTGGATTTGGAAGTGAGAGAAAATCAAAGAGAGCCGGAAGAAGTAAGGCCACCAATAAAGCCAACCGAAGAGAAAAGGAAAGAGGCGGTTAAACCAAAGATAAAGCTACCGTATCCATCAAGAGTGACAAAGAAGGAGACACAAGAAAACGACTTTGAGAAATTCAGCTCATTGTTAAAAAAATTGGAGATTAATATGCCCTTCTTTGAAGCCCTTGAACAAATGCCTCTTTATAAGAAATTCATGAAGGAGGTCATTGGGAAAAAGAAACCTAGAGAAGAAGAGCTAAAGAGTGTAATTGAGGAGAGTAGTGGGGGATCACAAGGTAGGAGAATTCCAATCAAACGGAAAGATCATGGGTCTGTATCGATCCCCTGTACCATAAAGGACAAAACTTTTAAGGAAGTCTTGATTGATTCGGGTGCTAGTGTGAGTCTTATGCCCCTCTCAAATTTCAAAAAGCTGGGTATAGAAAAAATAAGTGAAACGGGGACAAAGCTGAAGTTTGTCGATCTCACAACCAAGCGGTCATATGACTTAGCTGAAAATGTGCTTGTGACCATTGATAACTTCACCTACCCAGTAGACTTTGATATCATTGATCTACTTGAGGAAGAGGAGACGACTATCATATTGGGTCGACCAATCTTGATGACTAGTAGGTGCAATGTGGATATTGAGGCTGGTACTCTAACCTTGAAATATTTTGAGGAGGAAATAACCTTAAAAGTGCTAGAGCTCAAGAAGCAAGGTCAAGAGGAAAGTAATCACCCCTCAGTTGGAATGATCCGAACAGTGGGAATAAGCAAAAGCTCAAAACCACTTCAGGAAAAAGTCTCTGGAATAATCCATCAGGTTGCAGCATCTGAGTCATCTATTGCACCTAGCGAGACTCCAAAATCCCATAGAGAAGTCAATAAAAGGAAGAAGCATTAAAGAAAGAAGAGAAAAAAAACATCAAAGGAAGAATGTGGAAGTTGGAAGTGAGTTGAATCAAAATGTAGCTCCTGTTTCTAAATCTTATCGGTGCTCTGTTGCGGAAAGGTCAAGCAACAAAACGTGTAAGCTGAAGTATCCCCCATAGCATTGGGGAGTAACCCGTCGAGCCATGCGACGTTAAACGAAGCGCTACGTGGGAGGCAACCCACGCTTGTCTGATTAATTTCTTTCTTTTTGCTGTTTGTTTTGTTTTAGTTGCAGGAAATAATCTGGATCCTAAAGATGCACATGCTGATGCAGCAGATGATGCTGCAGTTTCCTCCTCCTCCTCCTCAATGAGGCTATGTGAGTCCCCTCTCATGTTTGTTCTAAAACAGTGAGGTTACTGTTTGGTTCAAGTGTGGGGGGAGGGTTATTTTATTTGCTTTTTGTGTGTTTTATTTTTTGTTTAAGTCATCTTGTTATTTTTGTTTAATGTTGTGTGTTACAGATGGATTGAATTCGGCCGGATAAATGATGAACGAGTAGTTAAAGGATGAAAGATTCAAACCCAGACTTGCTACCTAGGCACACCGGAAGTTGATACAACCAAAAACAATTGTTGGACGCAGCTTGATAACACCAGACCGAGAGTGGAAGGTTGACCCAGACCAGAAAAGAAGCCACATTACATGAGAAGTGCTTTGGAACCTGTAAGTTTTACCCAACATGGTGAGCACACAATAAGCCAAATATTACATCATCATGAGAGTTGAATCAGGTATGACTTTATCGCTTTGAATTTGCGTACCTTCTACTCACATAGCACTACATGAGAACACACACCGAGGCACATTTTTTTTATTACCCTGAGCCTTTCAAGCCTTCCCTTAATTATGTTTATCCGTTGTTACCCCCTGTTGAGCCTGAATCTATTTGTTTGTGATAACCACCAATGTTAACCCCTGGCCAAACACTCCCTACCCTGCTCGGCATACGTGTTGTAGTTGTTGAATCTGTGCAAAAATTCTAAGTTTGGGGTAGTACTCCTAAATTGAGAAAGGCAAGTGCGAAAAAAAAACATAGAAAAAAAAAAGAGAAGAAAAAAAAACACCTGCCTAAGCGTCAAAGAGTTACAAAGAAAAGGAATGATTGAACCCCCATGGTAATAAAATAAGCACAGCGAAAAAAAAAACATCACGAATGCTAAGCCTCGAACCCTTTGTGTATCTGTTTCCTTGTTTATCCCACCGTACCTCAGCCCCGTTACAACCCAAAGACCTCAAAAAGTGTGTGTAATCTGTCTGTGTAATGAAGGTAGAATTTATTCAAATTTAAGAGTTGGTATTGCATATGCTGAATTATGAGTGACAAACACTTTAACCCTGAGAGATTTGGTGAGAAGTACGAAAAAGCCTGCAGGTGAAGAAGTACTTTGGATATGAAAGTGTAGCGGACAGTCTGTATCGGGAAAACTTAAAACTTGACTAAATGGTGAAAAGCAACTTACGAAAGACATTGGTTGTATTGTGGTAAGAAGGAATTTTGGGGTGACCTCGTTTTGTCTCATACATTGCTTGAGGACAAGCAATAAGCTAAGTTTGGGGTTGTGACCTATTCTACTTAGTTTCCGTCAGTTATTCAGCAAGAATTTCGTTCTATCGGTAACACTTTGGTTTGTTTTTATCGCTTTCCTTTAAGTATTTAAGTTTTCGCATCTTGTTTGCTTACCTTGCTTTAGTTTAAATTTATGATAAATAAAGTACTTTTGAAGTCTTGGTCTGGTAGTTTGTGTTAGTTGCAGATCAAATGTGGAAGCCCCGGAGGACGAACGCAAAGAATTGAAAAGTTCAGATTTTCTCGGAACTATTTTGAAAAAGTTCAGAAGCCTGACACGGGCCCCCGTGTTGCCTAACACGGGCCGTGTCAGGAGAAGGGATGCAAAAACCAAATTTGGGCATGAGTCAGAGGGCTGACACGGGTGCCCGTGTCAGCTGACACGGCCCGTGTCAGCAGGCCTGGAGTGGAGAATGTATGCGCAGAGAAACAGAGGGCTGACACGGGTGCCCGTGTCAGCTGACACGGCCCGTGTCAGCAAGCCTGGGAGAGGAGATTTTATATTTTTTCTTATTTTCTGAGTTTAGTGCTTTGAGGGGTATTTTGGGAATTTCGTACTGTTTTAGTTGTTTTGGAACTACTTAGGCTATGTGGAGAAAGGAAAGAAACACTTTTACTTTCACGAACAAATTTACGATAGTTTTATGCAATCAAGGAGATTTGGAGAAGAGGATTGTTCATGAGCGGAAGCGATTGAAGAATCAATTTTACTCCGATCAAATTGTAATGTCTTCCTTTAATTTGATTGTTGTTTTTATTTTGAATATTATGAGAGGCTAAACCCCTCAATGCTAGGGGGTGTCCCTGGATTGTGATGTAATGAACCTTTGTTGAATTATTTGATGAGATTATGTTTTCTTGCCTTAATCTTTTGTTATGCAAATTATTTAACATTTATCGATCGGTTAAATTGGGAACGATTTACGATTAGGGATTTGGTCTGAAAAACCAATCTATTGATTTTGCATAATAACATTACGGTAGATATTGCCTAGGAATGGGGATATCTCGTATTGACTAAAAAACTTTGTCAGAACTATTGCTTGATGTTCTTTCTTGACTGCTAAGGAATTAGGGTCATGGGAGAATATCAAAGGTTTTTCGGTTAAGGAATTTAAGAAAAATATTTGAGGGTTAGTAAAATTAAGGTTTTGAGGCATATATCTCTGATGATAATTTCGGGTTCTTACTGAGCAATTTATACACCTTCCCTAGCATATTTCATCATATTCGTTAAAAGCACTTTTTATTGTTTTGCTTATTTTATATTGTTATTATAACTTTTGTCAACCCAAACAAACCCCAAAAGTAATTTTTGTTTAATTGAAATAACACCTACACTTACATATTATACGCAGTCATCGAGAGACCGACTCTGGGGATAACCCCAATTATTACTACATCGTTAAATAGTACACTTGTTATTTACCGATCAGCAGGCATAAGATTACGAAATCTTAGCGAGCACACATATCAAAATTCTTAGGTCCAGTGTCTTACCAAAAACATTCAGAAAATCCGAAAACTACAAAAACTCTCTCTCAAACATTCCCAAAGGAGAAACTTTCCCAACCCACGACAGATAAACACCAGTAAGTAGATAACAGTATGATATGCTAAACAATATATGGATAACCATATATAGGATGTGTAATTGACAACTCCCCATTGTATAACCTGATCCCGAACCCCCCAATCTCTTAAGCATTTGTTAAAGAAAACATTTGCGTGCAAGGTTGGTTTTAGATAGCTTCCCTTTCCTTTCCAGCTTCATAGGATAAATAAGAAATCAGAAAGTAGCATCCAATTCCAACCAATGGCGATAAGGTGGTCGCGTCACCGACAAAAATCGCACGCTACACCATGCAGCAGTAATTGTGTCGAGTGTTTAGAAATTGGCTGTTGTTAGCATTTGAGAATGCATTAGTATATAAACACATTTTGAATATATAATGGGGGTTCACTTTTTATTATGTTTTGTTTACAATTCACACATCTAAGTTACAAAGATAAAGAATTTTTGAGAAATATATGAACTTGAGTTCCATTCTTAATTCAATCATTTTTATCCAATTACTTTATTGTTATATATTTCTTTATTTGCTTTATCCGTTTAAGCTTTTTTATTTATTTACGACATTAAAAAACATTTTATCACTAATACATTTTCTCACACATTTAACACAAAACATCCTTTAGGATTTTTCGAGTTTAATCATGCAAGTGAATTAAAACTCGTAATTGTTTATTAAAAACATCAATAAACACTCACATAATAATCTTGTACTAAAGATTACACTCATTTCTCATAGGTCTTTCATATCAAAATGATTACACAACAACAATTTCATATTATTTACAATCTGAATGTTAGAATCAAATATATGCAATTGTCATTTTTAGAATCGCAAGTAAATATAATTGTCACTTTCATTCCGTTTAAACTGATTCGATATATGATCAGATTGTCAAACTTTTCATGCCATTATTTTAGATCTTGGTTTTTTATTTTATAACAAAATATATTTTAGAGAAATAAATGTATATCATCTGTTGAATTGCTTACTATGTCATTGATTGTCAACCACGAATTCCTCATGATATAATAGTCCAATCAAGTATCCTACTACTACATTATAGTCAGTGTTCTAGAATACATTCTCAAACATTATTTGCTAGATCAATCCTAATAATTTCTTTGACGAAGAGATATTTTCTCAAAAAGCAATTTATTCTCTAAAGAAAATTTCAACACTTAAAAAGTTCAACAAGAGAAGAAAAAAAAGAGCAAATAGAAAAACTGAAATATGGTGTGAATTGAGAAGTGAGTGGATGAGGTCTTTGTTCCATTAACAAACAGGTCAGATCACTTGATTTTTATGGAAGAGGAAGATTAGTTAGGAAAAAGTAGGAGGGATTTCGTGAGTGGGAGTTTAGTCAAACTGGGTGGAGAGAATTCAGGAAGAAGTGGCTCAATCTCACACTTAATGATAGTTTGCTCAGTCAAACTGACCGTAACAACACTTAATCAAAACAGATCATTTGAGATGACATGTTAATTATAAATTTAATCTTTTTAAAAAATTAAACTCTAATACCAAAAAAAAAAAAATATAAGATTAATACCAAGGCGCGTCCAAACTGATGCCTGGCCCAACAATCGATTGAGTGATATTATTTATTAGCATCGCTCCCTTCACGTTGTCAAATGTGAATTTTAAATAGTTTTTCAATTCACTATCACAATTGAATTTTAGCAAATGCTTATTAAAGAGTTTTTGCAATTAAGTATCCACATTTACACTTTATCCACGACCTTTGTCAAATATTCCAACATTAAAATGTGCCGAATGTTAATGGTGAAGGTAGTAGGTATACATCAACTTGCAATAATGGCCATTACTAAGCACAATTGTTTTTTTTTTGCCTGATGCACCCTTAGATATTGTGTTTTTTTGCTAGCCCGCGATTCGAGCCTACTTTAATTCAATCTTGCATATTTTCATTCATAAAAAAAATAAAAAAATAAAAAAGAGATTTAGCAAAGAGAAGAGATAAACATGAAAGCAAAGTACCTTGGTTATTGAACCAATACCAATACCAGCAAAATCAAAATGACAACATAGTAAACATCACTATATTTAAAAATCTCCATGTAGCATCACATGTGCTATGGGGCCTCTCTTCACCTTCCATTTCTTGAACTGTTTTGAGGCAGCTTTCAATGCCCTGCCACATTGCTGGATCATATAGCAACCACAAGTTATTTCCAACAAATACATCAAACACAACACTTTACTAACTTCAAACTGAGTTTAAAAAAAGCAAGTTTTGATGAATACCCACTTTCAGATTTCTAAACTTTATCACAAATAAACAAATGCAACAAATTAATACCTTATTATTGATGATAGGATTCCATGCACATTTGACCCTTGGAGGTGTTGGCAACAAATCAGAAGCCACCTTCTTGTTGTTTTTAACTTTCTTAACGAAATCAAATTTGAGATTGAAGGAACTAGAACTGAATTTCTTTCTAACCTTAGAACCAACCTTGTTGACACTGCATCTAGCTCCTAAGCCAAAGTCATAGGAAAGTTTCTTCGGAGTGATGAGATCCAAATCCATGGGAGAGTAGGGTCTAGGAACTAAAGGGGACCAGATTGTGCTTTGAGAGTAGTCAAAGTCATAAGCAGAGTTGTCTGGGAATTTGCAGAGAAGCTCTAAGGACATGAATGGCTCTAAATATTCGACAACTTTTGTAGTATTCAGCAACAATGGTTGTTGTTGTTGTTCTGGTTCTTCTTGTTGTTCTGTCATTGCCAAATCAGAGTGACCGTTTGGTTAGTTACTTTTTCTAAACACTCTGTTTTGGTTGGATTGGGCTTTCTTTGCCTTGTAACACAGAAAAGGTGGAGAGAGAAAAAAGACAAAAAAAGTAGCCGTTACCAACACTTGCGATCTACAGTAATTAGTCTTTTTTTTCTTTCACGGAAGCTAATAATTAGTTTAAGATTTTAATTTGCATTTATTGTCATTTTATAATTTAGAAAGTATTTACTATAAAAGTTTAATAATTTTAAAAAATTATATAAAGTTTAATAATTTTAAAAAATTATATGATTATTGATCGTACCTGGATCAGACAGTATTTGGTGGCCAGCAACGTCTTGTGGACTTCTTCAGCTCCGGTGCGGTTGAAAGACGGCCCGGGGGGTACCTGCAAGGTACTCCGACGCTCAAGTAAGGCAAAGGTCAGGTAAAAGCAAGTACAAGGTTAGAGTGTAAAAGAGTGTGTAACCTGACCCTCTCAAGTGAGAGGGTATTTATAGAGAGCTCCAGTGCGGGGCCAGCGGTTACTTGCATTGGGCTGCATTATCAGGCCCAATCCAAGTAACTGTCAGGGCTTACGTGGCGTAGTGAAGATCAGCACGTGGTCTTCGCCCTGGGGTAACCGCTCCTAGATCTCCGGAATTAGGGCAGACCGATTCCATCGGGAGTGAGCGGTTACATGAGAACGTGTCCTCGCGGGGAGGAGTCTTGCGTGTTGGGGAGAGACGTGTCCTCGCGGGGAGGAACTTATGTGCAGGAGGAGAAGGCTCCC
The DNA here is from genome assembly GCA_022829125.1 of Lathyrus tuberosus. Taxonomy (NCBI): domain Eukaryota; kingdom Viridiplantae; phylum Streptophyta; class Magnoliopsida; order Fabales; family Fabaceae; genus Lathyrus; species Lathyrus tuberosus. The sequence goes on from JALAZF010000498.1 coordinate 135,759, forward strand.
CGGGGGAGGAGAACCTGAGTGTCGGGGAGGATCGAGGTCGAGGAGGCTTAGCCCCTGCCCGACGCTCTATACCATGCGTGTGTCCGACAATGTTGAGAAGGCATGTGCCCGACACTGGTCGTGCTAAGAGGCCTTTGTTGGGCCATCCCAGGACGTGCGGGTTGGGCCTGCTCGATTGAGGGGCAAATCTCGGCCCAGTTCAGAACAGGAGTCCCCCAAGTCGTTGCTCTGAGGCGTCAGAGTGATGACTTAAGGGCAGCCATGTCGAGAACTTATATAGTCGGGGAAGGGATTCTAGACGAGGAGCGGAAGGTCAAAAAGGGAGAAATAAATCTATCTGCTCGGGCTGGACTGGCCGCGAATGAGCTATGTCGAGGGGATATGAGAAGTCTGAAGCGAGGCGAATGGAAAGACGCATGTTGGGGAATGAAAAGACGCGCGTGGGAAAGTGTGTGCCACGCGTCACACCTCATCATTCCCTAGGGAGGCTACTCTAGGGTAGCGTAATCGATTGCCTAGGAAATCCTCGAGTCTCGTGAGGCCCTTATAAATAGGGGTCATCTCGTCTCATTTGCACTTTCGCTCCCCATTTGCTCAGATTCCCTCTCTCTCTTCCTTCTCTACTTCGCCACCGTACGCCGCCACCAACCGCCGTGCCGGAACCCTACCGGAAGCGTTTTTTAAGTAAGTTTCTCTCTTTTCTCTCCTTTCGTTTGCATTTGTAGGGTGGTTATATGGTGAACTGGTGAAGTTCTTCATGGACATCACGAAATCTCCGGCGAAAAAGGCGGGATTTCTTAGTTTCTTGTTGCATATCGCGGGGAAAAGGGATGAATAACTCGGGGACACGAAGAATGTCCCGAGGACACGAGATGAACTCTCGGGGTCCTCGCCAATATTTCGTCCGTGTGAGGGAATGCTCCCAACACGGCATGCTGGTGACCTGAGGATGGTCACGGGGAGGCTCGTCGGTTGCCTCGGGGGCGTGGACGAGCACGACAGCCTCGAAACCCCGACGCTCCCTCTTCGTCCTTTCACTTGAACAGCGGTGGAGGGGTGAATTTGATACAGATCATCGAATTCATCGTTTCCTTCTGCTTTTCAGGTATATGGAAGCTTTGTCCGTTTTCGTGGTCGTGGGAACGTTGGACGTCGACGACCAGCCCGACTCTCCAATGGCGCCAATCACTAGTGTCGAGGAACGTCCCCTTGCGGGGTGGGTTAGTGACGAACCGTTAAATATGGCTTCCCAGTTCGTTGACAGTGACGAGGATGATATTTTTTATACTGTCGAGCATCGGCCGGTGGGTTCGCCGAAGTCGTGGAAGGTGTTCCGTCCCCAAGCACACCATCGCATATGCTCGACCTACCGAGGGATGAGGTTCCCTCTTTATGAGTTCATGTTCGACGAGGCGGGGTGGCGTTTGCCTTTTACGGACTTCCAACAAGTAGTGTTTGTCTGGCTGCGCTTGGCGCCTTCGCAGCTTCACCCCAAATCCCTCGCTTTTATCCGAGCCTTCGAGCTCGTCTGTAAATATCTCTGAATCGGGGCGACCGTGCCTCTCTTCTTCCGCATCTTCCACCTCCAGCGACAGGCCTCCGACGACAGACATGGTTGGGTGTCTTTTAAACAAACGAGCAATCTCTTCCACACCTACCTGGATTCTGTTCGCGACTTTAAATACCGGTATTATACCGTGAGGCCGGTCACGCTTGAAGCTGTGAATTCAGTGTATCGCCGAGTTTCCCGTGAGGTGGACGGGCAGACGGAGGAGGTCCTCGAGCCGAGATTCCCCTTGTTCTGGACGGAAGAACACTTCAAAAAGGTGACGGACAGTTACAAAGTCAGTCCTGGCCATCTCGACGAGGGGGATCGCCTGTCCTACGAGCGGATAGTCGCTTTCGTCAACGGTTTTAATAAAGCCAAGCTCGTGACGATGAACGGGGAATTCGTCCAGGGAGACGACGGGCAGGTGTTGACGAAACGTCGTTTGATTAATACGAGGGCCCTCCTCGAGACATTCTCCGATGAGGATGCTCTCGAGCTGCTAGGTGGTGACTTCCTCCTCGACTTACTTTTTTCCTTGCGTCCTGATTTCCGGTTTACTGACATATTTATTTTCTTTTTGCAGGCAAGATGTCGACTGCTGAGGAGCATTTCAAAAAGTTGAAGGCTAACCGCATTGCGAAGAAAGGAGGCAAAAGCCGCATCGAGCAGCTCCGAGCGCAGGAATCTGTTCCCACCCCGACAAACGGGGGTTCCTCTGGCTCTCACCAGGACAGTGATTCTCCCAGCCCTCAGAGCTCCCCGAAGAGGCAGCGGGTTGTAAGCACAGTGGAGATTGACCTTCCTGATAACGAGAGCCCCCCTGCTGTGAAGTTTGTGCTCCCGCCTTGTCACTCGAGGCCGAATTTCTTCATGGGGAATAATTCCCTATGTGTGGGTGCCCCCGAAGCTCAGGCCATCTTAGGCGTCGACAAGGTTTCTCGGAGAAAGGCGTTGGTGGAGGATGTGTCCGCGGTGATGCGGGTTTGTGCGGCTGCCTTGGTTCTGAACGACGAGGCGTGCTCTGAAGACGAGCTGAACAAGTTACGAGAGAGTTTCAGGTCCATCTCAGCCGAAATGGAGAAGGTGGGCAAGGAGCTGGCTGACTGCAAAATCCAGAACCAAGCCCAGGTCGAGCTTCAAGGGAAGTTGGAGGAAAGGTTGAAGAATGCTGAGGAGGAGCGAAAACGTCTCTTGACGAGGGATGTCGAGCTTGAAGAGGAGAGGGATCGTCTCTTGGCAAGGACCACCGAGTTGGAGGAGGTTGTCCGCCCGGCTGATGAGGAAACCGAAGAAGACAGGTTACTGACTTCGCGGGCAGCGCCATACTACGAGGTTTCAGAAACGCCGTGCAGCAACTTCAGGTTCTCAACCCCGGCCTCATAACAGAAGGGACTGACCCCTACTACGAGGTGGTCGACGGTCAGATCGTGCAGCCGATGCAGGAGGACGAAGTTGTCGAACACGAACAGTTCGAGGGCACCATCGCCGAGTAGGTTTTTCCTTTCTCGTTCTGTTTGTCCTGCGTGCCATTTTTTCTTTGTAATGATTTGTGCCCAGCCTGTGTGCCAGGGGCTTTTGATACCTTTGTAATACCTGTACACTGGGCTTCTGCCCGCTTTAATATATTTTTGTTTATCTGCTAGTGTGTTGTTTGTATGTTTTCAATTGTGTATGATGTTATTGCATTTGCTATACCTTGTTTATTTTTGTCTAAGTAAATAGACTTTGGGGGATTTGCTCGACTTTGATAGTCCCTGACCGCGTGGAGAGCTGGCCGGGTGGTCGGAGACGTATTTTGACCTTCAACGAGATCTTAGCTTCGTGGCGTGAACTTCCCATCGCGAGCTGGGTGTTCTGCCTAATTGGTATGACGAAGCAGGAGCTCGATCGAGGTGTCCTCGTCGGATCAAAGTGCTCGCGCACACACAACGCAACCCTTGACCATCATGTTTCGTATAGGGGTGACGCGCTTGTACCTTAGTGCGTCCCCGTGACCGCGATGCTAGTGTGTCGCGGGCAGTGCTTAACTGTAATATTGTTTTAGCTTTTCAGCGTTCCATGGTGACCAAGTTCTTCCCCGTGCAGATTTTCTGGAAAGTAGGCTCATGTCCCCGTTTTAGCGCGGACGCGGTACGGGCCCTCCCAATTCGCGGCGAGTTTGCCTTCTCGCGAGTCTTTCTGGTTCCTTCGTAGGACGAGGGTGCCTACTTGAAAATCACGTTTGATGACTTTGTCGTTATAACGCAAAGTTATTTTCTGTTTAAGTGAAGCTTCTCGACGAGAAGCACCCGAACGAGCCTCCTCGACGAAGTCGAGTTCTTCCCGCAGGGCTTCGTTGTTCGCGTCTCCGTCGAGGGGGGCTTCCGTCCTCCTCGAGGGTTCCCTGATCTCCACGGGGATCACCGCTTCCATTCCGTAGGTTAGACAAAAAGGGGTTTCCCCGGTCGTGGAATGCGGGGTTGTCCGGTAAGCCCAGAGGATGCTGTGTAGCTCCTCGACCCACCGTTGTTTGGCGTCGCCTAGTCGACGTTTCAATCCTCAGAGGATTACTCTGTTCGCTGCTTCAGCCTGCCCGTTCGTTTGAGGGTGCTCGACCGACGTGAAGTGCTGTTTCGTGCCTAGCTTGGTGACGAAGTCTTGGAAGTTCCTGTCGGTGAACTGTGTCCCGTTGTCGATGACGATAGCTTGGGGTACGCCGAATCGGGAGAGGATGTTCCGCTTGTAGAAACATAGTATGTTGAAGGTCGTGATTTTGGCCAATGCTTCCGCCTCAATCCACTTCGTGAAGTAGTCAACCCCGACGATGAGGTATTTGTTTTGATACGACCCCTAGACGAAAGGTCCGAGGATATCCATCCTCCACCATGCGAACGACTACGGGGAGGACAGTGTTTTGAGCTCGTTAGGAGGAGCGAGGTGCATGCCCCCGTGTCGTTGGCATCTATCGCACTTCTTGACGTGTTCCTTGGCGTCCTGTTGCATGGTGGCCCAGTAATACCCTGCCCGAAGTGCTTTACGGGCTAACGATCGTCCACCTAGGTGTTGTGCATTGATTCCCTCGTGGATTTCCTGGAGGATGTCGGGGACCTTGGTCTCCTCAACGCACCTGAGGAGGGGGATAGAAAACCCTCGCTGGTATAGCTTGTCCTCGACTATCGTGTATGAGCATGTCCGTCGCTTAACCATTCATGCTTCCTTGGGATCTTCGGGAAGCTTGCCCGTCGTGAGGTATTCGTACACAGGGGTCATCCAGCAATTGCTGTCACCAATGGCATTTATGTCTGCCACTGGAGCGGGTTTGTCGATGCACGGCCGGGAAAGCACTTCTTGTATGACGGATTTGTTCCCGCCTTTCTTCTTTGTGCTTGTCAATTTGGACAAGACATCTGCTCGGGCATTGTGCTCGCGGGGGATGTGAGTTACTTCCGCGGAGGTGAACTTTTTCATCTTTTCTTTCACCAAGGTCAAGTATTCGATGAGATTGTCGTTCTTGGCCTGGTACTCTCCTCGGACTTGCGAGGCCACGAGCTAGGAGTCAGTGAAGATTTTGACCTCCTTGGCGCCGAGGTCCTCGGCCAGCCGAAGTCCGGCGAGGAAAGCCTCGTACTCCGCTTGGTTGTTCGACGTCAGGAAGGATAGTTCGAGGGATACCTCGATCAGGATGCCTTCCTCGTTTTCGAGGATGATGCCCGCCCCGCTTCCCTTCGGGCTGGATGCTCCGTCGACATAGATCGTTCATTTTTGGGATCCATTGGTCGAAGGTTCCGTGGCTGTCATCTCTTCCACGAAGTCGGCCAATACCTGAGCCTTCAGGGCTTTCCCTCCCTCGTATTGGATGTCAAACTCGGCGAGATCGAGCGACCACCTGAGCATCCTCCCCGCCATATCCAGTCGTCCAAGGAGTTGCCTTATAGGCTGTTCAGTCCTTACGACGACAGTGTGGGCGAGGAAGTAGTGGCGTAGCCTCCTGGCCGCGGTAACGAGGGCCAGGGTGACTTTCTCTATCTGCTGATACCTGAGCTCGGGGCCTTGGAGGGCTTTGCTCATGAAGTAAATTGGTTTCTGTCCGTCTGGGGTTTCCCGAATGAGGACGGCGCTGACCGCTTCACTCGTGATTGCGAGATACAAGAAAAGTGTCTCCCCGCTCTCAGGCCGTGAGAGGACCGGGGGTTGCGATAAGACTTGTTTTAGGTGGAAAAGCGCTTGCTCGCATTCTTCGCTCCATTCAAATTCTGCTTTTTGTCGAAGAAGTTTGAAAAATAGGAGTGCGTACTGCGCCGACTTGGCGACGAAGCGGGAGAGGGCGGTGAGCATCCCATTCAATGATTGTATTGACTTCTTTGAGTCCGGAGTAGGGATCTCGGAAAAAGCTCTACACTTGTCAGGGTTGGCTACGATTCCTCGCTCTGTGAGGTAGTAACCGAGGAACTTGTCTGCCCGAACGCTGAAGGTGCATTTGTCGGGATTGAACCTCATGCGGCACCTCCTCGCCGTGTCGAACACCTTCTTGAGGTGTACGGCATGGTCGACCTCTTCCACGGATTGGACAATCATGTCGTCCATGTAGACCTCGAGCATGTCTCCGATTTCAGCCCGGAAAACCCTATTTATCATCCGTTGGTAGGTCGCACCGGCGTTCTTCAGACCGAAGGGCATCACGTTGTAGTAGTAATTGCCTGACTCGGTCATGAAAGCCGTGTGCTGTTTGTCGACCTTGTCCATAGGAATTTGGTTGTATCCCGAGTATGCGTCCATGAAGGATAATAGTTTGTAACCTGCAGAATTGTCGACCAGCTGGTCGATGTTAGGCAAATGATAGCAGTCTTTCGGGCAAGCCCGGTTAAGATCAGTATAATCAACACACATCCTCCATTTTCCATTATTCTTTTTGATGAGTACAACGTTGGACAGCCAGGTTGTGTACCTGGCCTCCGAAATAAAATTTCCCTCTAGGAGGTCTTTTACAGCTTTTTCAGCAGCCTCCGCTTTTTCGAGAGACTGCTTACGCCTACGTTGAGCTATGGGCCTAGCGGCCGAATCTACCGCGAGCTGATGGCAAGCCACCTCGGGGTCAAGGCCAGGCATCTCAGAGGCGCTCCATGCGAACAGATCAGCGTTCTCCCTTAGACATGCCTTCAGCTGCTCCTTCGCCAGGTCGGGGATCCCGGTGCCAATCTTCACGTTACGGTCAGGATCGTCCCCGAGGACCACGAGCTCAAAGTCTCCGTCTGGGATGGGGCGCGTTGGGTGGAGAGGCTGCCCGTTGTTTTCCGCCTGGAAGTCGAGGTCTTCTGCCCCGTCTTCATCGGGTTCGCCCGGGAACCTGCTGTCGAGTTCGACCGAATTGACGCGCGGGAGAGGTACATGTTCGGTGTCCGGGGGTGGCTTTGTCACGGTCTTGGGTTTGGTGCCGATGGAACTCATGCCTTTGATGGCGGCGTCGAAGCATCTCCTAGCCGCGTCTATGTCCCCGTGCATCGTCGCTACTCATCCCCTGGCCATGTAGTACTTCATTTTGAGGTGGACCGTTGATGGTACCGCCGTAAGCTCGGCCAGGGTGGTCCTCCCAAGAATGCAGTTGTAAAGGGATGGACATTCGACCACCAGGAAGCGGGTCTTCACCTGTCAGGCTGTGTCTTCGGCCTCGAATGTGACCATCAGCTCAACGTAGCCCCCATGGTCGGGTGGTGGTTCCTTTGAATCCCTGCAGGTCTGAGCCGACGTACGGGGTCAGATGTTTCTCGTCGAGTTGGAGAGTCCCGAAAAGGTGAGCGTACATGATGTCGACCGAGCTGCCCTGGTCGACAAGGATCCTTCGAACGTCAAAATTCGCCATCTGAGCCCTGACCAGGGGGGATAGTGGCGTTGGGCTCTCCGTCGGGGAGCTCCTCGAGATAGAAGGTGATAGGGTTTGAGTTCCCTCGCACCTTCTCGAGAGTGGTTGTCTTCGCCGACGTTGCTGATTCCAGTTCGTCAAATTTCCTCTTGATCGACCCGACGGACAACTTCTCGTAACCACCCCCGGAGATGACCATTGCCTTGGGGAAGCCTTCCCAGGTGCTACGGGCAGCGACGGGGTCCTCGTGGGGGAAGGTTGTCCACATGTTGCGAATAGCTTCTTGGCCTTCAATGATCACGGGGACAAAAAAATCTTTGGGTCGAGTGACGCTGAGGGCGACCTGAAGCCGACTCTCGTCGGGAGGAGGTGTCGTCTCCTCGACGTTCTGGGCTTCCCGGGAGCTGGGACGAGGAGCATCATTCTTCTAGGCGTATTTCTTCAAGTGTCCTTCCTTGATGAGGATTTCAATCGCATCCTTGAGATGGATACAGTCTTCTGTGACATGGTCGTGGCTCCGGTGGAACCTGTAGTACTTTGACTTGTCAGTGTTTAATTTGGGAGTAGTCGGCTTCGAAAAACAGACGCCTCCTTTCAGAAATTCCGAGTTCTGGCACTCGGAGAGGATTTGCGCACGGGGAGCGTTGAGCGGGGTGTATTCCGTGAACCGACCAGCTGGTCCGCGCGGTTCACGAGGATTACGGGGGCGATTTTCTTTCTTTCTTTCTCCTCCTCGTCGAGGGGGAGAGTCTTCATCTTTGTAGCTGCGGGGGCCTTCCTTGCGTCTTGACTCAAGGGCGATCTGCGCTGCCTCCGACTCCTCGAGCTCGATGTACGACTGAGCTCGTTGGAGGAGGTCCTCCAGACAACGGGGTCTGCGGAGGCCCACAAACTTGGCAAAATCATATCCAAAACGTAGTCCATGGATGATCAAATACTTCTTCATGTCGTCGGTCATATGAACCTCGACAGCTTCTCTGTTGAATCTCTCAATGTAGTTCCGGAGAGATTCGTTCTTCCCTTGGAAGATGCTCTATAGGGCAGCCTCCGTCTTCGGGTGTCGACAAGACGCAGTAAAGTGTTTGGTGAAGCGTTGTCTTAGTTGCTTCCAGGATGTGATCGAACCGGGCGTCAGACCCTTGTACCATGTCATGGCGCCCTTTCGCAAGGTGGTGGGGAAAAGCCTGCACTTAATGGCTCCCCTGACGTTTTTGAAGTCGAGCATGGCTACAAAACTTTCAACGTGATCGTCGGGGTCGGCTAGACTGTCGTAGGTCCCCAGTGGCGGGGGTTTCTCTATGCCCGCAGGAATTGAGGCGTTCATGATCTCCCACGATAGAGGGGTCCTCTAGTCGTCGTCGTAGCTTTTGGCCGGGGATCTCGAAGGGGACCGGTGATGCCGTGGAGGGGAATTCCTCGAACGGTTCCTCGGTCTCTCCTCGGTGGTTTTGGAATTCTTGGTAGTTGCGGAGGGCCTGGGTTCCTTCCGAGGCGGGGAACGATGGCGCTTCTGGGAGATCGTCGGCCGGGGGCGTTCAAGACGTGGATGACTCGCGCACCGGCGAGGGGGTTCGAGATTCTTCGGATGGAGTCCTTCGCGGGGAAGGGGAGAGGCGAGGTGAGGGTGGACGACGATGTTTTCGCGGGGAAGATCTTCGTGTCCGCCCTTGCTCTAGTGCTTCAATTCTGGTATTCTGGTGTGCTATCAGCTGATAATCCTGATTGATCAAGGCAAATAGGGCCACGGTGCTCGCATCTGCATTGGGCGGAGGAGCAACTGGCTGAAAGACGGCTTGTTGGTCGTCCTGCTGGGCAGCGTCGCAAGCCGCGTCTTGGGAGTCTGGGAAGGCGGTCTGCCCATCTCTCACGTCGCCTTCTTCGACGTGGAGGGTAATAGCGTCTTCGCGGTGGTTCCCGTTCTCGAGTTGCGCGAGGACGGTGTCCAGAGCTTTGTTAGCAGACGGGTTGTTGGCCATGCTGGTGATGAACGAGAGGATTGCTTTGGTTTATCGGAGGAAAAACGGGGAAGCAGGGGTTCCCCCAGACGGCGCCACTGATTGTACCTGGATCAGAGTGCGGTTGAAAGATGGCCGGGGGGTGTACCTGCAAGGTACTCCGACGCTCAAGTAAGGCAAAGGTCAGGTAAAAGCAAGTACAAGGTTAGAGTGTAAAAGAGTGTGTAACCTGACCCTTTCAAGTGAGAGGGTATTTATAGAGAGCCCCCAGCGCGGGGCCAACAGTTACTTGCATTGGGCTGGATTGTCATGCCCAATCCAAGTAACTGCCAGGGCTTACGTGACGTAGTGAAGACCAGCACGTGGTCTTCGCCCTAGGGTAACCGCTGCTAGATCTCTAGAATTAGGGCAGACCGATTCCATCGGGAGTGGGCGGTTATATGAGAATGTGTCCTCGCGGGGAGGAGTCTTGCGTGTCGGGAGAGACGTGTCCTCGCGGGGAGGAACTTATGTGCAGGAGGAGAAGGCTCCTCGGGGGAGGAGAACCTAAGTGTCGGGGAGGATCGAGGTCGAGGAGGCTTAGCCCCTGCCCGACGCTCTATATCATGCGTGTGTCCGACAATGTTGGGAAGGCATGTGCCCGACACTGGTCGTGCTAAGAGGCTTTTGTTGGGGCAGCCCAGAACGTGCGGGTTGGGCCTGCTCGATTGAGGGGCAGACCTCGGCCCAATGTAAAAGTTATGTGTTAAAAAAATTGACTCAGTTAATAAATGGTTAGAATACGCTAAAATGTCACGAGCTTAACTTGTGGTCTATTATGACTATGTTGAGTCTTTAAAATCTAATTCATCTAAAGTTTTTATGACATGAAAAATGTAAAAATTATTAATAATTAACTATTTCCCCCCAATTATGTATTTAATTAATGGGTGGTGAGATCTAGTCAATATAAAATTTAAGAAAATAATATAATATCGGTTGAATAGTCATGGATAATGATATATATAATACATACATTTTTTATACATTTTTGTGAGACTTACTAATTACACTGTGAAAATGTGGTTAATTAATTTGAGAAAAATGATTAATTAAGTTCATAGTTAATTAAAAATTAATTAATTAAATTTATAATTAAAGTTGTTATCAATCAATTAAAATTTAATTGAAATGCACTTTAGAATGATTTTACACGTTCAGTTAATCATAAACGTTAAATTTTGAGAGAAAATTGACTTTTATTTTAAATAAAGTGGCGCATCACAAAGGCATTAACTCCAGAAATTGGTACATTGGTGAAACTTCTAGAACAAAGCACAATACTGAATAAGAGAATATCAAAGTCAATCAAAATCTCACTAAATCTAGTGATAATATCAGCAATTACCTATTTAGCTCTGAAAGCACACGTTATCTAAAGTTTCACGATAGTTAGATATCACTGAAGCAGATCCACCACGATGTAGGGGAGCATGGAAACAATAAGCATATAGGAAATTTCATAAGTAATGATAATAATGGTAACAAAGCTTTGAAAGAGGAGAGTTTTAAGGTAATCTTACTGATTAAAATCAGGTTCGCAAAGCGGTAGTGGAAACACTAACCATGAGGTGATGCAGTGGGGATGAAAGGGAACAAAAATTAAAATCTGCACGGATGAGAATCTTGCTATAGATGGATAATAGAATCTGGGAGTTGTGTTTCAAAATGAGCAAAGTGGGATGGAAGCAGAACATTCTTGGAATCAAAGGGGAAGCGATAATCCTTCTGAAGCATAAGCTACAGCTATTCTAAAAGCTCTTCTTTTTAGCAAACATATGGAGCCTTTCGTGGTTGATGTCTACACTGATTGTAAGGATGTTGTAGACAAAATCAAGCGACACATGAATGGCAAAGACAAAAGGGAAATACGCAATCTCAACCGTGTGGTCAACAACATTAGTGAAACCCTAGTGTGCTTTGGTTCTATCTATAATATAAGAAAGGAATGTGTTCTGGAAAAGTCTACAATACTCTTGCATGATTTTCTGCCACCACATCAAAATGCTTTTTATTTGGTCTTTGTACACTAAAATCCCCAATTTTATTATTAAATAATACAACGTTACTTTTGATTCAAATATTTTATATACAGGAACAACTTTACTATTGATCCAATTTTTTTTATAAATAGTGTCAAAACAAAATTAATATTTATATACGGAAAAAATATATATTGTTGATTAAAATATTTTATATACGGAAAAAATACATTGTTAATTCAAATATTTTTCTATACGAAAAAAATTATTGTTATAAACGAGCACAACTTTACTTTTGATTCAAATATTTTTATATACAGGAACAACTTTACTATTGATTCAATTTTTTTATAAATAGTGTCAAAACAAAATTAATATTTATATACGGGAAAAAATATATTGTTGATTAAAATATTTTATATACGGGAAAAATACATTGTTAATTCAAATATTTTATATACGAGAAAAAATATTGTTATAAACGGGCACAACATTACTTTTGATTCAAATATTTTATATACGGGAACAACTTTACTATTGATTCAATTTTTTTATAAATAGTGTCAAAACAAAATTAATATTTATATACGGGAAAAAATATATTGTTTTAGAATATTTTATATACGGAAAAAATACATTGTTAATTCAAATATTTTTCTATACGAAAAAAATTATTGTTATAAACAAGCACAACTTTACTTTTGATTCAAATATTTTTATATACGTGAACAACTTTACTATTGATTCAATTTTTTTTATAAATAGTGTCAAAACAAAATTAATATTTATATACGGAAAAAAATATATTATTGATTAAAATATTTTATATATGGAAAAAATACATTGTTAATTCAAATATTTTATATACGAGAAAAAATATTGTTATAAACGGACACAACTTTACTTTTGATTCAAATATTTTATATACGGGAACAACTTTACTATTGATCCAATTTTTTAATAAATTGTGTCAAAACAAAATTAATATTTATATACGGGAAAAAATATATGGTTGATTAAAATATTTTATATACGGAAAAAATACATTGTTAATTCAAATATTTTTCTATACGAAAAAAATTATTGTTATAAACGAGCACAACTTTATTTTTGATTCAAATATTTTTATATACGGGAACAACTTTACTATTGATTCAATTTTTTTTATAAATAGTTTCAAAACAAAATTAATATTTATATACGGGAAAAAAATATATTGTTGATTAAAATATTTTATATACGGGAAAAATACATTGTTAATTCAAATATTTTATATATGAGAAAAAATATTGTTATAAACAGGCACAATTTTACTTTTGATTCAAATATTTTATATACGGGAACAACTTTACTATTGATCAAATTTTTTTATAAATAGTGTCAAAACAAAATTAATATTTATATACGGGAAAAAATATATTGTTGATTAAAATATTTTATATACGGAAAAAATACATTGTTAATTCAAATATTTTTCTATACGAAAAAAATTATTATTATAAACGAGCACAATTTTACTTTTGATTCAAATATTTTATATACGGGAACAACTTTACTATTGATCCAATTTTTTTATAAATTGTGTCAAAACAAAATTAATATTTATATACGGGAAAAAAATATTTTGTTGATTAAAATATTTTATATACGAAAAAAATACATTGTTAATTCAAATATTTTTCTATACGAAAACAATTATTGTTATAAACGAACACAACTTTACTTTTGATTCAAATAATTTTATATACGGGAACAACTTTACTATTGATTCAATTTTTTTTAATAAATAGTGTCAAAACAAAATTAATATTTATATATAGGAAAAATATATTGTTGATTAAAATATTTTATATACGGAAAAAATACATTGCTAATTCAAATATTTTATATACGACAAAAAATATTGTTATAAACGGGCACAACTTTACTTTTGATTAAAATATTTTATATACGGGATCAACTTTACTATTGATCCAATTTTTTTATAAATAGTGTCAAAACAAAATTAATATTTATATACGGGAAAAAAATATATTGTTGATTAAAATATTTTATATACGGAAAAAATACATTGTTAATTCAAATATTTTTCTATACGAAAAAAATTATTGTTCAAAAGAATTCTCATAAATGACTTTAATTATAATAATAGAAAAAACACTATAAAAGTACTATGTAGTATCCAAATATATTTGTAGTCTCTATATTCAACTGTCATTATTAATTTAATTATAATCAATATTTTAATTACTTATCAATCAAAAGATCATTATTAATTTGAGATAATAAAAAGCAATTTTTTATGATGAAATATAAATCTAATTTTTAGATACGGGCAAAAATACATTCTTGATTCAAATTTTTTTTATACAAATTCAAATATATATCTAATGTCAAAACAAACTTAATATTTATATACGGTATCAAGTTCGTTGTTCATTAATTACGGGCAAAAATACATTATTGATTCAAATTTTTTACGGGCAAAAATATTTTTTATGTCATTGAATAAAATAATATTTAATTACGGGCTCAAGTTCGTTGTTGATTAATTTATTTATACGGGATCAAGTTCGTTGTTGATTAATTTATTTATATATACGGGAAAAATATCATTGTTATAATATAGATTCAAATATTTTTTTAAATAACGTCAAAACAACAATAATATTTATATAAAATATAATATATTGTTGATTCAAATAATTTTATATATGGAATAAATTATTGACACTAATTTCTTATATCTTTTAAAAATAATATCTTTTTGGTTAAACACTTTAATTTTTTTAATGTCATTTTTATTATATTTTGAAAAAAAATGCGCGTAACATACCAATACCCGTGCAAATGCACGGGTATCCTACTAGTTATCATAACTCATAGAAATTGTAATGGGCTGGCCCACTATAGAGCTAAAGAGACCATAAAGGATAAGAATAAGGTGTGGATGTGTCAATATAATTAGGTTTATTGGTCTTTTTGTTTCAAGAAAAAATACAAAAGGATGATAGTAATGAATTGATAATGTATAATAATTAATCTCATTCAATTATATATTTTAATATGATTTTAATTATTATTTGTTTAACTGAAGTAAACATATTTTCATATTTTCTTAATCAACTTTCACAAAATTGTAAATAAATAAATATAAGAGTTTAATGAGTATGCCCAGACAGTAAGGATGAGAATATGTCAGGTTGACCAACAGAGACCTATAATCTAGCCTATTTAAGGTTAGACCATATCAAACCTATTTAACAAATAGATCATGCATAGACTTTTTTAAAAACTTATTTAATTAAATAGATTAGACTTAAGCTATTAAAAAAATCTATGAAGTCTTATAAACCGATCTATATATTCATATATATTAAAAATAGGCTAAATAAGCCAACCTACATATGCATATATATTGGAAATTAGGTTAAATAGACGGCCTTTATATGAATATATGGGCCATCCTATAAGGTTTTATATATAAAATGGATCATTTGAAAGCTTTAATGTAAAAATAAATAAATAAAAAACCTTTTAAATAGGCTTTCATGTTACATCAGACTTTTAAAAAGACTAAACCATGTCGGAAAAAAGTTTATAATAGACTATAGGTCAGACTCAGACATTTTAAATTTATCATGGGTCAGATTCATAAATTCTATGGTCTGGTCTGACATATATCCACACTTAACTGATAGTGTAAAATAATTTTAAACTATCATTCAATAAGAATTCATTATTCAGTAATGTTATATAATTAACTTAAAAATTACAATTTAATATGGAAAAATATATGATGGTGATTGATTCACAACGTAAAATTATTTTACACCTATAAGTGTATATCCGATTTTCTTTAAATATAAATGTACATCAATCATTTATCAATTATAATCATGTAGTATGTATTTGACAAAACTTTGGATATAAATTTTCTGTAGTCACCTCTTCTATCTCTCTTTACCAGTGTGCTTTTTTAATTATTTTTTGGCACAAAACCTATCAAAAGGTGAAAAATAAAAGAAACACAAATCTAACGAAGAATTGTCAAAATGGGTTATCTGACTCTAACCGGGTCAATTCTAGTGGGTCTCGAGTTTTTTAGAGTCGGACCAATAAAGTTCTCCTGTAATATGGACTAAAAAATTGCTATTCGAATCTGACTCTAAATGGACATTGGGCTATCCAGCCCTAAACATACTTTTTTAAAATAAAAAATAAATATAAAAATCTCATAATATTTATTATAAATAAAATTAAAAATTATATTAGTTTAAACATAATATATTTATAATGTGTTTTTAAATACAACACATGTCTAAATTATATAAATAATATTCAAATATTTAGTATAAGAAAAACTAATAGACTACTAGAAAATAGTATTGATTATATTGATGCATAAGATTTAAAAGAGAAAAATTGAATAGAATATAAATAAAATTTAGTTAAGTGATAAAATCAATATTTATTTTGGAATAACACAATATAAATATTAATATTTTTAAAAAAAATTTATAATTATACGAGTTTAACAGGCTTCCCACTACCCATACGAATTAGTTCTAATGGGTAGTGGACTTTTTAAAACCGAGCTAAAAGATCCTAAAAAGTATAAGTTCTAATTTTAAAACTCAACTCCTATGATTTTTCTAGTATGACAAATTGGCTCATATGAATTAACTCATTTTAACAGCGAGTTGTAGCGTCTTTCACCGGAGTGATTGATTGTACCAATTTTTTCTAACTGAAGTGGATCATGGTTCCTAAATACTTGAGAGGTTGGATGAAAAGTAAACGGTGTTATATACATTTCTATATATAAAAATTTACGCACGTATTTAATGATGTATTTACATATTAATTAAGTTAATAATATGTAAAACTTATTTTACATCGACAATTGATACTTAAGTTTAACATATACGTAATTAGACTATTTTTGTCCTAATCAACGTCTTTTCAAAAGTATTAATTTTATCAATTTATATTATATTATACTATATTTCCTTCATTTTTTATTATAATTCGTTTTAAAAAAAATGTACATTATTAATGAATAATGAATGCTATTTTTTCTATTATATCCTATCAATTATGTAAATTTATCTTTTTTATGTTATTAATGAAGGACAATTTTATAAAAAAAATTATAATTTTTCATTTTCATAAAAAAGTCATTACTTTTCTTAATACATATGAAAAATCCAAAACAACTATAATAAAAAATGAAGGTAATATTATATTGTCTTGTGTTACTGGTGATGAACTCAGGAAAAAATTGTAACAAACTTGCAACTGCAAGTAACAGAATCTAACAAACTTTGTAGTGCAATGGAGAAAAGAAGAAAGGATAAAATATTCTCATTCATTGAATAATAAGAGCGTTACAATGTATATATATATATATATATATATATATATATATATATATATATATATATATCACCTAAGCTACTACATAAGAGTGAATCCTAGTTGTACAAGTGGCACTATATTGATGAAAATATCTACACTATAGTAAAGAAATATCTATATAAGCTAAGAGCCTCCTTCAAGTTGGACTATGTATGCTACAAAGTCCTAACTTGACCAAGATGGAGTTTAATGCAGGAGAGTGTAGAAGTTTAGTAAACATGTCAGCTAGTTGAGCATTAGTAGAGATAGGCAGTAGGTGAATGAGCTTGTATTGTAACTTCTCACGAATCACATGGCAATCAAGCTCAATGTGTTTACTTCTCTCATGAAATGTAGGGTTGTGTGCCAAATAGATAGCAGACTTGCTATCACAGTACACAGAAGCAAGCTGGGGAAAAAAGATGAGGAAATCATGAAACAAATATTGGAGCCTTTAAAGTTCACATGTAAGTGAAGCTAAGGCTCTATATTCTGCTTCAGTAGAGGACCTAGAAACTGTATATTGTTTCTTTGATTTCCAACATAATAGAAATGAATCAAGAATCACACAATAGCCAGTAATAGATTTCCTTGTATCATGGCATCTAGCCTAATCAAAATCAGCAAAACCAAAAAGCTTGAGGGAGCTAGATGTAGAAAATAAAATGCCTTTGGCAGGTACAACCTTTAAGTACCCAAGAATGCGTGTGGCAGCATTATAGTGAGGCAATAGAGGCTTAGAGACATATTGGCTTAAGTGTTGAACAACAAAAGAAATATCCGGCCTGGAATTAGTTAAGTAAATCAGCTTGCCAATCAATCTTCTATAAGAAGTGGGGTCTTCCAAAGGCTGACCCTCATCAACTGAAAGTTTAATGTTTGGATCAAAAGGAATAGAGGATGGCTTTGAAGCAAGAAAACCAGTGTCTTCTAGAAGTTCTAGAGTGTATTTTCTTTGGTTAAGAAAAATACCTGTTTTAGACCTGGCAATTTCAAAACCTAAGAATTACCTTAACTGACAAAGATCTTTGATTTTGAATTGATGATCTAATAATTGTTTGATAAGGTTGATCTCTTGAATGGAATGATTTGCTAATACTATGTCATCAACATATACTAGCAATGTTGCGAAACTATGTTGTCCAGCTTTAACATATAATGAATGATCAGCCTGAGATTGGTGATAAGCAAGAGAGACTAAGAAAGAGGACAACTTGGAATACCATTGTCTGCTGGCTTGTTTAAGCCCATATAAGGACTTCTGAAGTTTGCAGACTTTGTTAGCACCAGAACAAGGTAGGCCAGGTGGGATGGACATGTACACTTCTTCATGTAAGTCATCATGAAGAAAGGCATTGTTGACATCTAATTGCTCAAGATGCCATCCTTTAATAGCTGCAAGATATAACAAAACTCTGACTGTAGTAAGCTTAGCCACAGGAGAGAAAGTGTCAAAGTAGTCAATGCATTCCATTTGAGTGTAACCCTTTGCTACTAGCCAAGCCTTGTATCTTTCAATGGAACCATCAGCCTTGTATTTTACCTTGTAAACCCGCCTACAACCAATAGGAGACTTCCCAGCTGGTAAATCAACCATAGTCCGAGTTTAGTTGGCCTCAAGGGCATGTAATTCCACATCCATGGCTTGCTTCCAACAGTCATACTTGATGGCTTGGTTGTAAGTCTTTGGCTCAGGATAGGAAGAAATAGAATAACAAAAATGCTTATATGATGGAGAGCATTTTTCATATGAAATAACAGATGAAAGAGGATATGCAACATATGATTTATGCAGTTTAAAAGAAGAAGTGCTACAAGTATTATAACAATGATAATCTTCCAAATAAGATGGGGGATGTGATACTCGAGTAGAATGTCTTAAAGGTATAGGAGAAGGTGCAGTCTCTAATGTAGGAGAGGGATTGACAGGTGAGAGAGAATTATTTTTGCCATTGGATAAAGGTGTGGGAGTATTGATAGGTCTGTTGGGCAAAAGAGAAAGATCAGCAATAGGACTTGTACTAGATGTACTTTCACCAGCAAGATTGTGACAATTGAGGGGTAAAGGATTGATAGAGGTGGTACTTTTACTAATAGGGCTAGTGTTTGGAGAAGTTATAGGTTGTCCGTGAGAGCCAGAATTAAAGGGGAAAGGTGAATTAGGGGGGCTGATGTTATCAGTAGCAGGTATAGACTGAATAAGATGTTCAGAATTATCATCAAGGGTAGGAGGGTGTGTATGTTCAGGGGTGAATTGTGAGGGTAAGGAATTGGTTTGGAATGGGAAATGGTTTTCATAAAACACAACATTTCTAGATACAAAGATATTTTGATGCTGTAAATCATAGAGTATATAGCCTTTTGTGCCATTTCTAAAACCCAAAAACACACACTTTCTAACTCTAGAGTCAAATTTGGTCATATGTGCTTGGATGGTTGTAGCAAAACTTAAACAGACAAACACTTTTAAGTGAATGAGTGAGGGTGGTTGAAGATATAGGAGTTCATAGAGGCATTTGGATTTGAGAAGAGAGGTTGGTAGTCTATTTATTATATGGATAGCATGTTGGACACAGAATTTCCACATGTTTAGAGGAACTTGGGAGTGAAAGAATAATGTTCTGGCTACATTCAAGATATGTTGATGTTTCCTTTCCACCACCCCATTTTGTTGGGGTGTTTCTACACATGATTTTTGGTGAGTGATGCCTTTGGACAAAAGAAACTCAGACAGAACCACAAATTCAGTACCATTGTCTGACCTTAGGCATTTTAGAGAGGTATTAAATTGGTTTTTAATATAAGATACAAACTGAATAATGCTTATTTTAGTTAGATCTTTGGTTTTAAGAAAATATAACCCAAGTATATCTACTAAAATCGTCAACTAAGGTTAAAAAATATTTGTGACCAAGAGTGGAAATGGTAGAGAATGGTCCCCATAAATCAGCATGTAATATTTCAAATGGTGCAGGGGAATGAGTATTACTATATGGAAAGGGAAGTTTCTTTTGTTTACCAAAATGGCAAGCATCACAAGCAATGTTATTATTCTTATAAGGAATGAAAGGAAATAGTTTAGAAACATTATGTAAACCTATATCAGAAATATGGCCTAATCTTAGGGGACAAAGATTACATGGATTTTGAACAATGGAATGGCAGGCAGAAATATGTTTGGATGAATCAAGCACATATAGTCCTCTTTGCAAGTTAGCTATACCAATCATTTTCTTGGAATGATTCTGCATAATGTGGCAAGAATTAGCATTGAAATAGACACTACATTGATTGCTACAAACAAGTTTAGCAATTGAAATCAAATTAACATGAAAATTTGGTATGTATAGAACATTATGCAAGGTCAAGGATGGAGAAATGACAATGCTACCATATTTTGAAGCAGTAAGTCTGGAACCGTCAGGAAAATTAACATGTGCATGAATGATATTTTTGTGGGAAGCAAAAGAATTGATATCAAATGATATATGGCCAGTATCACCTGTATCTAGAATCCAAAGGTGAGGATTCTTACCAATTCCATTGGAGGAGCGTGAATTGAGGACAAAGGGAGATGTGGAAATGGAATTGGCCTTGGGAGAGGTCTTGGACTGCTAAAGCAATTCAAGAATGTGGTTGTACTGATCTTGATTAAAACCAAAAGATGAAGATGCAGTTGAAGTAAGCTGAGAAGAATAAGGGGTAGCAGTCACTGAGGCAGCAGATTAGGAGTTTGAACTTTTTCTTTTGCCCTTGAAGCCTGGTGGATATCCATGTTTGAGAAAGCATGTTTCAACAGTATGATTTGTTCGGCCACAATGTGGACATACACGATTCTTCCATTTAGCTCCATCATAGCCTTGAGGTTTTCCTTTGAAACCACTATGTCCAGATTTTGCAGATGAATTGCCTGAAGAATTGTGAACCTGAAATGTTGTAGCTTCTTCACTCGTGGTTATGGTTGGAACAACACTTTAAATGGAGCTATTCATTTCCCTTTCTTGTTGAATAACAAGAGAAAATTCTTTATCAACATCTAGTAACGGGTGCATCATCATGATTTGTGACTTAGAATGATTAAACTTCTCGTTCAAGTCTTTGAGAAATTGAATAGCATAGTCTTGCTCATGATAACTTCGAACGGACGCAATAGCACCACAAGAACAAGTAATGGCACATAAGAAAGCAGGTAGAGGGCGATAATTTTCTAACTCATTCCACATTACTTTGAGTTGTGTAAAATAGTTGGAAACGTCGAGTGTACCTTGACAAAACTTGAAGAGATCTTCCTGAATATCTGAGATGCGGAATATGTCACTGTGAGAGAAGTGAATCTGCAAATTCTTCCATACTCCTGGAGCATTATCAATCCACAAAACTGACTTGCCAATTGGTTCTGAGACAGATCGAAGAATCCAAGCTAAGACCATAATATTGCATCAAATCCATGGAGCATACAAAGGATCTAATACATTTGGCTTTGTGAGGGTTCCATCAATGAACTTCTCTTTATTCTTGGAGATGAGGGCAATGTGCATCGATCTTGACCAAGTATGATAGTTCTTATCATCAAGTAGTGGAGAAACAAGAATAATGGCAGGATTCACATTGGGATGAAGATAATACGGATTCGTTGAATTTGTAAAGGAATCAGTGTAGCTCTGGTAAGCCATTAAAGGAAGCAAATCAAGAAAAAGGAAGAAACACTTATTACAGAAGCAAGAACGGAAGAAATAGGCATTTCCAAAGAAATCGAAAAAGATATAAGAAGGAAGAAGAATGTGATTTCAGTGGAACCAAAAGAAAACAGCAAGAAGATGAACACTGCAATGCGAACCGCTGATGCAATGAGAACAAAAATGTTGTGGGAAAAGGAGTAATCAGTGAAGAACAATAGCTACCAAAGTTGATTAAGCTCTGATACCATGTAAATGGTGATGAACTCGGGAAGAAATTATAACAAACTTGCATCTGCAAGTAACATAATCTAACAAACTTTGCAGTGCAATGGAGTGAAGAAGAAAAGATAGGATATTCACATTCATTGAATGATAAGAGTGTTACAATGTGTGTGTGTGTGTGTGTGTGTGTGTGTGTGTGTGTGTGTGTGTGTGTGTGTGTGTATCATCTAAGCTACTAAATAAGAGCGAATCCTAGTTGTACAAGTGGCACTATATTGATGAAAATATCTACACTATAGTAAAGAGAAATCTATATAAGCTAAGATCTTGTGTTTATAACTAGTGGGATACGTGTGCTGACTTTTGCTTGCAATATCTCGAAATGTATCTCTCATCCACCGTACCTTCAATCACTTCATGAATCTTATTAGGAATATGAATTCGAGCCTTTTTACATAATCCCATGATTAGTCCCGAGAAAGCTAATGTGCAATTGGATTTGCTTCCTGGCTTGGTACCATTCTTCTGAACAACATTGACTATATCAAGGGTTAGTGTTAATGAGAATTTAATCGAGTCGGGACAATTTAGCGCTATGTTAAGCAATCGTAAGTGGACTTATATATAAGTCACACCTATATCTGAGGCCGGTCAATAACAATTTATGTGTCAAACATGTTAGAGAACTAACACAAAGTTAGCCTCCTAAAAAAATTTAATTGTATAAATAAATATTAATAACATAAATAAATACAATTTGCTCATGTTTGGCTTCATACATTATTTTAAATATATTTAATTTTAGTTTCTTTAAATATACAAAAACTATAATAATCCATGCGTTCACACGGATTATGGTCTGGATACTCGTGCGTTCACACGAGTACTGGTTTGTTACACGCATTTGTTTTTAAAACGTAATAAAAATGAAAAAAATAGAAAGACAAAATCATTTAACCAAGAAAGTTTATTATTTTTAAAAGAAAAATATATTTTTATTTATATTTGTATCATAAATATAGTTTTTCCATCTATACAAATATTTGGATCAATCGTATATTTTCCTATATGTAAATATTAATTTTGTTTTGACATTATTTATAAAAATATTTATGCAATCATTTAGTTTTGTAAATATCAACTAATAACATATTATTTGTAAATTGCATTTTAATTATATAAATAAATACTAGTAACATAAATATACATAATTTGTCAGTGTTTGGCTTCATACATTATTTTAAATATATTTAATTTTATTTATTTTTAATTATACAAAAAATATAATAACCTGCATGTTCGCACGAATTCTGGTATGGATACCCGTGCATTCGCACAGTTATTGGGGTGTTACGCGCATTTGTTTCTAAAATGTAATAAGATGGAAAAATAGGAGGACAAAATTATTTAACCTGTTGTGAATCTTGTTGTGAATTACGACAAAATTCAATATCAATTTGTGAGGTAAAGAACAATAACAACCAAAATAAATGGTCTTCAGCAATAATAATCCGTACACAGATAATATAACAGAATAAGACAAGAAAAAACCAAAGGTATGTTTATCTAGTTCGATCAAACGATTTACTCTGGGGGAGAAAGCAGCTCTCCAATTCACTATAGTCAGAAAGTTATTACAAGAGATTACAGATGAGTTACAAGAAAATAGTCTTCGCCTTCAGGTTCCCAAGAACAACCTAATTTTCTACCCAAGTGTTTCCCAACCTCTCCAACTCTCAATATATGAATCACTCAAACCCAAGGTGTAACAGTGTTTAAACAACTCAAAAGGTTTCCCTAAACCTTTGCTTTTCTAAGGTTTTCCTTGTGAATAACTGAAACCTTATGCTATACCT
This sequence comes from Lathyrus tuberosus, assembly GCA_022829125.1. Classification (NCBI taxonomy): domain Eukaryota; kingdom Viridiplantae; phylum Streptophyta; class Magnoliopsida; order Fabales; family Fabaceae; genus Lathyrus; species Lathyrus tuberosus. The sequence goes on from JALAZF010000498.1 coordinate 159,277, forward strand.
TTAAACCCTTGCTCTCTCTTATTGGTGTAAACTCTAAGATTGTCACACACCAAGCATATAAGAGATATATATTTATAATAGCAAATACCCAACAAACAAAACCCAAAATCACATGGATCCATTTACCGAATCGAAAAAGTCCAAAAACTCGAAAATAATATTCATCGCACGGACAACACTATTCACCGTACGGATATCACTATTCATCCGTACGGATATCACTATTCACCATACGGATGGCACTATTCACCGACCGATTTTTTTTTTCGACTTTTTGTTCGACTTTCTAAAACTTTCGATTTTCGCGGTAAATGCAATATCCAAAATATGTTTTCTTTCTCTTCATCAACAAAGGTTTTAAGGCACATTTACATTAATCTCCACCTTGACTTTAAATCGTGTTGATAGCAATTTAACAATCAACAACACTGCTGCTCTCTACCAAGTTGAAATTTTAATCAATAACTTGGATCAAATTCAAGCAACCCTTGAATCTTGATCTCGCAACTTGCATCCACTTATTCCCAATTACCCTTTTCTGCCTAGGTAATTTAACAAGCCTACAATATGATTTTTCAACCACCCTTGACTCCACCTGTTTTCAAATGCCTCCCTGAAGGTTTTTCTTCTTTTATTTTGCAGTCCTTCAGCCACATTAAAAACATAATATCCAAGGTTAGCATAACCGTCCCTTTGAGATGCTACAATAACCCTCCTTACCTTATCATGAGTCAAATGATAATCAGAGATCTCTGTAACTGTTCCCTCACTACTGCTAGCATCCATAGTAAGAAACTCCACCTTAAATTGAGTTTTCTCCGTTATAGTTTCTCCCAGGTTTCTACCTTGGTTTTCACTATTCTTCTTCTGAAGAAATTTTCTACCAACCAAGTAAGTTGTTTTAACCTCAGCCCTTTCCCAAAAAACTCAATAACAACTCAGAGGTAACATGCCTTTTTATCCCTTGATTTCTACAAAATTCATTGTACTCCTCTGAAACTTTCTTAAGGCATTCATAATGCCTTAAACTCAAATCCCATAGCCTATTCCTTGTCATGAAAGCCTCCACTAGTTAACGATGAATGAATAATAACATTTGAACCTACTAAAATATATAGACCACATATTTTAGACCCTTTAGCAATAATCAATTTATCACGCGAAATCTTCAACACTCCACGTTCAACTCTAGTACAATAGCCTAGATCATCAAACATACTTATAGATAACAAATTTCGCTTGAGTTCTGGAACATACCTCACATTATAAATAAGAAGTTCACGATCATTAAACATTTTAAATCTGACCGTACCAATACCATGAACCTTGCATGCCTTATTATTTCCAAGGCAAACTACTCTACCTTGCACCATCTTCAAAGTTTCAAAGTATTCTATTCTTGGACACATGTATGTGATAAGAGCAACCTGAGTCAATGACCCAACTATCTTCAGTTTCTAAACTCGATACTACTAGTGCTTCGGCATCCTCATAACTTTCCTCACCCAGTGCAACTACAACTTGAACAGAATTTTCATTAACCTTTCTTTCAGGACAATCCCTTTTAAAGTGACCGATTTTCTGACAATTAAAATATTTTACCTTTGACTTGTCATACCTCTTTGATTTGGACATCCCTTTACGCTCACCTCCTCCTCTTGACACATTTAAGCCTTCACCACTATCTTTAATCTTCAAATCTTTCGACTTTGAAAATTATTTGGATTTCACCTCCGTCTGGACTTTATCCAAAGTAATAGTACCTTCCTTACCATAAAGAAGGGCATCCTTAAAGTGCTCAAAGGATCTGGGTAATGAACTCAACAGGACCAAAGCCTTGTCCTCATCATCAATATTCACTTCAATATTCTCAAGATCATTGATAATCTTGTGAAATTCTATGAGTTGCTCAACTATGGATTTGTTCTCCACCATTCGGAATGAATATAGTTGTTGTTTCAGATACAACCTCTGAGCCAAAGACTTTGTCATATACAATGATTCAAGTTTTTCCCACATAGCAACCGCAATTTGGTCCCTGGTGACTTCTCTTAGAACTGTATCCCCGAGGCACGAGATAATGGCACTCCTGGGCTTATCCACCATCTCGGTCTTCTGTACCCATGTAAGCCCTGCATGCATCAATGCTTCACTCTTCAAAGCATCGATACACTTCTCTTGAATTAAAATTGCTTGCATCTTAATTTTCCATAACCCTAAGTCGTTGTTACCTGAAAATTTCTCGATCTGCCATCTATTAACCATGGTGCTCACTTGTCAACAATATCTCTTTGCTCCACGCTCACCACATTACTTGTTGTGAATCTTGTTGTGAATTACGATAAAATTCAATATTAATTTGTGAGGCAAAGAACAATAGCAACCAAAATAAATGGTCTTCAGCAATAATAATCTATACGCATATAATATAACATTATAAAGTAAGAAAATATCGAAGGTTTGTTTACCCAGTTCGATCAAACGGTCTACTCTGGGGGAGAGAGCAGCTCTCCAATTCACTATACTCAGAAAGTTGTTACAAGAGATTACAGATGAGTTACAAGAAAATAGTCTTCGCCTTCAAGTTCCCAAGAACAACCCTATTTTCTACCCAAGTGTTTCCCAACCTATCCAACTCTCAATATATGAATCACTCAAATCCAAGGTGTAATAGTGTTTCACAATAACCTCAAACAACTCCAAAGGTTTCCCTAAACCTTTGGATTTCTAAGGTTTTCCTTGTGAATAACTGAAAACCTATGTTATACCTTTAAACCCCTGCCCTCCCTTGTTGGTGTAAACTCTAAGAGTGTCACACACCAAGCATATAAGATATACATATTTATAATAGCAAATACCCAACAAACAAAGCCCAAAATCACATGGATCCATTGACCGAATCGAAAAAGCCCGAAGAATCGAAAACACTATTCATCATACGGACAACACTATTTGCCGTACGGATGTCACTATTCATCCATACGAGTAACACTATTCACCATACGGACGACCCTATTCACCGACCGTTTTTTTTTCCCTTCGACTTTTCGTCCGATTTTCGCGGTAAATGCAATCTCCAAAATATGTTTTCTTTCTCTTCATCAACAAAGGTTTTAAGACACATTTACAACATAACCAATAAAGTTTATTATTTTCAAAAGAAAAACATGTTTTATTTATATTTGGAACATAAATATATTTCTCCATATATACAAATATTTGGATCAACCGTATATTTTTCCGTATGTAAATATTAATTTTGTTATGACGTTATTTATAAAAATATTTATACAATCATTTAGTTTTATAAATATCAACTAATAACATAGTATTTGTAAATATTGTTTTAGTTTGTATAAATAAATATTAGTAACATAAATAAACACGTTTTTCCCGTGTTTTGATTCATACATTGTTTTAAACATATTTACTTTTATTTTCTTTAATTATACAAAAAATGTAATAACTCTTGCTTTCACACGAATTATGGTCTAGATACTCGTGCATTCGCACAGATTCTAGTCTGGATACCCGTGAATTCACACGGTTACTAGTGTGTAATTTATAAGAGATATATATATATATATATATATATATATATATATATATATATATATATATATATATATATATATATATATATTTTTGGATCACTAATATTTTTTCGGTATTTACATAATTGACAAATATTTATTCAATTTTTATTTTAGTTGTATACATAAATTTCAATAATTAGCATTTTTTTTTGTATTTTGATCAATGGCATATTTTTTTCCGTAATTACACAAGTGAGACAAATTTATTTAACTATTTTATTAATTACATAAATTTCAATAAATAAGACATATTTTTAATTATATTAATTTCAATTGGTGACTTATATTTTTATTGTATTTGTTTCAATATTATTCTTAAGTATCTTTAATGTCTTATATTTGAAAATTTTATTTTTTAATATTTTTCTAATATGTTCAATCTCCCTTTTTAATGACTTTTCATTCCCCTTTAATATCTCAATTAATTATTTATATATAGTTACCAATTTTTAAAATTGGTTTACTTTTCCATAATTTCTTAAGTAAATTTTTAAATATATTGAAATAATTTTCTAAATTGGTTTTCTTTTATTAATGCAACATTAATTATTCTATTATAAATAACACTCATAATTATTTACAATATCAGATAAATATATAATAAGATAGTTTCATTTGAAATTAAATATAACTCTAATTTAGAAAATCAACTTTTAATAAATATTATAGAAAATCAAAGAAAATAATTGTAATCATTATTTTTTTTGAATAAAAAATACTTTATAAATTCAATAAACTCAATACGTACAAGCGATCACATTTGGATCCAGCCACTAATCAATCATCAACAGGACTAAAAAGGGAAAAAAAACTACGATTCTGTAATTAAGAATAAAAAACTATTACCCTTCTATCATTAAAATAGCTATATATTTTCTAATTTTCTTTGTATTCCACCCTCTATAAACCAAAGTATCTATAATCTTCTTTCCAACTATAGTGGTATCCACCGTATCGCCATAACTTTTCTTGTTTCTAATATTCCAAAGCTCATAAATTGTCTCAGCAGCCGCCATTTTAATGATAGCGGCCCGAGCTCCTTTTCCTTTAGCTTGTTGAACGAGCCATCGGGTTTCCTCTTGCCACTCTCCGGGGTCATGGTTAATTTGCATCCATTTTAGCACTTCCCTCCAGATTACTTTCATAGCTTCACAGTCGAAGAAAAGATGATTTACCGACTCTTCCTTCGAGCAAAAATAACACTTTGTATTGTCGATCATTCCATATTTAAATAATCTGTCTTTTGTTGCTAATCTTTCGTGACAAGCAAGCCAAAGGATGAAATTAGCTCTTGGTCTCGCATTGTTTTCGTACAACAGGTTTTTCCATTCTACTTTCTGACCATAGTCTTTGATGCTTTTGTAGATCTTTCCCATAGCCTTCCATGATTTCTTCCAACTTCCCCATTTTTCGGAATTCATCTCTTTGGTTTAGTACTTCTTTCATAATCCAAGAGTCGGTGTTTTTGCTTTGCGCATCCGTCAGGTCGATGTTTTTTACATAGTAAGCTTGGATCCACTTTATCCACAGAGAGTCCTCCTTTCCACTTAAGTTCCATAGCAGTTTCATTAATGTAGTCTTATTCCATATTTCAATATCGATGATATTCAGTCCTCCATGACTTCTGGGCCGGCAGATTTGTTTCCACGCTACCGGCGCCTTTCGACTACCTTCAAATCCACCTGTCCAAAGGAAAATATGGCAAATAGTTTCAATCTTTCGGATGACACCTTTAGGGAGGGGGAAAAATTCATCCAGTAATTAGTAACTGCAAACATAACACTATTAATCAGCTGCAATCGTCCCGCATAACTCAAAAGTCTAGCTGTCCAATGCTTTATCTTACACACTATTTTGTCAATCAATGGCGAGTATTGATGTATAGATAACTTCTTACTTGTCACGGGGACGCCCAGATATTTGAATGGTAGTTGTCCCTCTTGGAATCCTGAGGCTGTAAGGATTCCTCATTTTGTTTCTCCATCAACCCCAGCACAGTACAGTCAGCATTTTTGCGGATTAACCACAAGTCTTGTTGCTTTCGAAAATTTCTCGTATGCTTGCATCATCATTTCAACTGATATCTTGTCTCCTCGAGAGAACATAAGAAGATCGTCTGCAAAACAAAGGTTTGTGATTTTCAGTTTATCGCACTTTGGATGATAGTTATAATCGTTATCCTTTTGCATCTTGTAGAGGTATCTGGTGAGACATTCCATTATAATAACAAATAACATAGGCGATATCGGGTCACCTTGCCTTAGACCCCTCCTTGCTTCCATGATATCCGTATGGTGGCCGTTGACATTGAATCTGTATGAGATGGTAGACACTGCAGTTATGATCCAGTTGGTAAACTGACGAGGACAACCCACTTCATTTAAAATTTTCTCTAATGCGTTCCAATCCACCGTGTCGTACGCTTTTTGTATGTCCATTTGCAACATACATCTTGGTGATATCTTTTTCCTTTCGTAGCCTTTGATCAATTCATACGTTAGGAGAATATGGTTGTGTATTTTCTGTCCCTTTACGAAAGCAGCTTGGTTATCACTTACGATTGTTCCTAAGACCTTACTCAGACGGTTAGCTAGAACTTTGGAGATTATTTTGTAGAGAGTGCTACAGCAAGCAATCGGTTTGTAATCTTTGATTTCTCTAGCACCATTATGTTTTGGAATTAGAGTAACAATGGAGCAGTTTGTTGCCTTGTAAATCCTGTTATTGATGAAAAAAAACCTTAATTGCTTCTACCACATCTTTTCTTATTATTTGCTAGGCCTTCTTGAAAAAATAAGCCCCAAATCCATCCATACCTGGAGCCTTGTCATTGCCAATGCCTTTAAGGGCTACAACAATCTCCTCTTCTGTAACAGGTCTGATCAACATCTCTCCTTGGCTTTTATTTAACTGATTTCTGCCATGCATTGCGCTAACATCAATGCCTTCAAGGTCAGTCGCAGCACTCCCCATCAGGTTCTTATAGAAAGTCAGCACTTCATTTTCCATATCCTTCTGGTCTGTGACATAAGTTTCATCTCCCCTCAGAATTTTCTTCATACATTTGAACTGCTGTCTCATTTTGATGGAGGCGTGAAAATACTTATTGTTACCGTCACTGAGTCGCAACCAATCTTTTTCTTTTTTCCTCAAAAGACTTTCCTCCATTTCCTACCAGTTCATGAGATTTTCAGAGCATTCCTTAACCTTATCTATCTTTTCTCCATTCATTCGATCTGTCATCAGTTCCATATGTGCCTCAGACAAGGCCTCTCTAGCTTTCTCGATGTTCCTGGGCATATCAGAAATTGGTTTACTAAGCTTTCTAATATGAGGCTGTAACCTTTGTAATTTCTTCCAAACAACAAACATAGATCTTCCCTCCATGGGCATGTTCCAACTTTTCCTGACAGTATCCTCGAATTCACTCAAATCAGCACTACAGTTAATGAATTTAAAGCATCTGGCTGGTTTCTGCGTCTGAACATGGTCATTCAGGATAAGCATGGCATGGTCAGATATGCTGGGGTTCATATTTGTCAAGGTGGTGTTGTCGTTCTGTTGAATCCATTCCACATTACTGAGCACGTGACCAATTCTTGAATAAATAGCATTGTCTCCTTGTTTGTTTGACCACGTAAAATAGTCTCCCTCACTATCAATTTCATAAAGTTCAGCTTTGTTCATCATGTCTACCAAATCAATGTACTCGTTTTCAGTCACCTCATTTCCTCCAATCCTATCTTCAATTTTCATGACATTGTTAAAATCTCCAATTAGGATCCAAGGGTCATTTTGTTGTGCGTGGATCTTCTGAATTTACTGCCAAAGAACCTTCCTCTGTGTCAGTTGATTGTGTGCATATATTGCTGTCTTCCAGAAAAGGAATTCTCCATTTGTCGTATTTACTCTACAGTGGATCATCTGGTCTGTATTATCCACATAGTCTATGTGCCTTATGTTATCAACCCAATGGATCCAAATTCGTCCATTCTCGTGTTTTGAGTAGTTGTTTATATAAGTACAACGTAACTTTAATTTCTTCCTAATATTTTCTGCTTTGTTTTCCTTAACTCTTGTTTCAATGAACACATTAATTGCAGGGTTTAGTTTTTGGAGACGGGAGCTGACCTCCTTAAACTTACCCGCTTTGTTCAGCCCCCTAACGTTCCAAGACGTGATCATGGAACGTCCTCTAAGAACACTGAGGCTGAACCATCCCCAAGTGTTTCAAAAAAGTTCCCATTTTTAACCTTTGGAGGAGAGACCTTAGGATGCTTACCATTGTTGCTGCTGTCTTTGGTTCTCTCTTTATCTTTTCTCCTGATTTCTGTCCAGTTATCAGCTTCTTCCACATCTGTTTGTTTTGGATTTGTCAGTTGTAAGATAGGTGTCATACTGGACTGGCCCTGGTTGTCTGATTGGTGTATTGGTGTCTTCAAGATTTCCTTTGTTTGTGTTGCCTTCGGTTGGTCTTCTTGAAGTTTCATCTGTTTAGGGACCCATCGCTTGACTTGATTCGTTTGTTACTTTTCCTCGCATTTGTGCCCAATTCTATGGCATTTCGTGCAGTATGGAGGTCACCATTCATATTCCACTGGTTGTTGCATCTTCTCTCCTTTTTCATCTGTGGTGGTTATCTCCTTTATCAGCTCTTGCATTATGTCTATCTCTACTAGGACTCTAGCATACGAGATACGATATCTGTTCGCGGTACATTCATCAGTCATCAGCGGATTTCCCAGTATACTAGCTATCTTTCCCAATGTTTTGGTCCCCCATAAATGGAGTGGAAGTTGAGGCAATTGGATCCAGACAGGGATGTTACGCAACATATCATTCTTCAAGTTGAAGTTAGGTTTCCATTCCGTTAATAACATCGGCATGCTTCGTATTGTATACGGTCCTTTCATCAGCACATCATCCCTCTCCTTGTGTGAATGAAAGCGCAGAATAAAGTATCCTTCATTATTGTAATACATGTCTGGCAGCTTGACAAAATTCCATTGTTGCATCATGAATTTTTTGACTCCGTTCATACTTAACTCCCCTCCGATGGCATACATTATCAATGCGGTATCCCAGAATTTCACTTCCGCCGCAATATCTGCATCTTCAATTATGACCTCCGCAATCCCATTGATAATCTTTGGTGCTATGAATTCTAAGGCCTGTCCATTCCCAGGATTTTGATTTCCACTGATAATGTTGATCCATAGTTTCCTTGGTTCAGTTGCCCCTTTTGGTGAATCTAGGGTTTCAGATTCAAGGATATTTTGTTTCTCTATTTGCTATTCTAATGGTTCCTTCGATCCATCGACCATTGATTCCTTGTTCTTCTGTGTTGGTGAGTTTGTACTTTGCTGAATTTCTTCATGATTACCGAATGATGGTGACGGCGTTGACACCACCTTCGGTGGTCGCCCACGCTTCCCCATTTGTTTCGCTTATTATAATAATTCTATAGTATAAGTTATACAAAATAATACTAATATTTAATCATAAATTTAATATTTAATATTATAAATTATATTTAATGTATAATAAAAATATTCATAATTGTAGTTAATATATTATATTTAAAAAAATTTATATAAATAAATATCAATAATTTTATTTATTTATAAGGTTTAATGAAATCTAAATATACAAAATAAAATATTATAAATTAAAAATCTTTTTATTTTATACAATAATAAATGATTGATTAAAATATATGATATGAACAATATATTAGGTCTGATAGAAATAATATATCATTTGTCCTATAATGACCTAACTTCTAATAAAAAGGTTATTTTATAACCAAAACTCTGATATGAATATGAATAGTGTATAAACCATCCTATGTAATCTTGAAATTAATTTCTAAAAAACGTACCACTGACAGACAGTCGACTATTAATTGACTGTTTGGCTCGCATACATCCATCAAAATATTAGTATTAATATAGTGCTTCATATTTTTTTTATCATATGCCAACAAATAAGTCAAAATTATAAAATAATGAAGATTTGGATTAACAACAAATGTCAGCTGCGTAAAATTATATTAATTAAAAATAACTCTTATCTTAAACACTCTTGCTGAATCAAGATAAATCTTAAGAAAATGGGCGCATTGAACCTAATAATCATAAGAAAATTATTATTCTTAATTTGCTGCTGCATCATAAAGTATTCAATAAAAATTAACAGTAAATTGTCATATCTTAACAATCTTCTGAATAAACACTTGCATTGCAGACTAAAAAATGTTATTTTTAAATAATATTTATAAAAAAAAAGGTTGGATTTGTGGTGCTAATGAAATAACCAAAGTAGTTGTTCATTAAGAAGTTAAGAAAGTGTTCTGGACTGGGCCTGGGACTGGGCCACCGTCGGGCACAACCCAGTCCAGCTCTGCGTCAAAGAAGGTCCAACGCAAAGTTTAAATCCCTTATAGCCGTTGGAGATCACGTTCCCTACGTGCTCCTCACTCGAGGACACGTTGCCAGCCGCTCCAGCGTATTTCGCGAAAACGGCATGCCCTTCGTAACGGGCACGTCCTCCACTTCCCAGAGAATGTGGAGCACTTAATCTAGGATGATGAGCACGAGCTGCTCATCCCTACATCCACGTAGGAATCCTGACAGTCATTCATTATGGGTCGGATAACCCAGCCCATAATGGAGACCGTTGGCCAAGCGTTGGGGGCTATATAAATACCCTCTTATGATATAGGGTCAGGCATTCTATTCAATTTCCACTTCTCACTTCTGTACTTTCCTTTCTTCACTCTGTACTTACTTTAGCATCGGAGTGCCTTGCAGGTACACCCCCCATCGTTTCCTCACCAGACATTGAAGACCACGGCATGTTGTTGGCCACTGAAGATTCTTCTGATCCCGGTAAGATCAGTGGCGCCGTCTGTGGGAAACCTTTGCTCCCCCGTCTTTTCTTTCTCTGAAACCTAAAGACCAAAGCAACATTCTCAAACCTACCAATCATGGCCGATCAACACGGCAACAGCGGTCACAAAACTGCTTTCAGTCCCCTTCATGATACCAGCAACGACAACGGCATGTTAATTCTGGAAGACGTCACACCGATGAAGAGAGACGGACGAACCACTTCCCCTTTTTCCGACGAGGCGGCCAATGACGATGTCCACTATGTTGAGACCCAGAAAGTCTAGAAAACTCTGGAGAAGGCGCCAGATAAGTTCCAGCTAATCCCAGTGCCAGTCAGCGCCGACCCGACCATGGCGGCCTTGGTCGCAGCCCTCAACCAGACCAATGCCTTGATCCATCAGTAGAACAAGAGGATCAGAGCTTTGGAAAGTGACTGCCATCAATGCTCTCCCCCGCAGAGACATCAATGATACGAGTCTCATAGCCCATCGCCACAACGACCAGGACGCCGACCATAGTTGGAGAGGCCACAACCCCTAAAGCACAACTGCACTCCTCCCTACGAGAAGCGCATCTCCCCGGTTGCCAAGAAGAAAAAGGTCAGAGAATGACCTGACAACTGTCGGTCACCCCCGTAAAAACTGAAAATCTGACCAAAGAATTCGCCGGTACGCCGCGAGGATAGCCCCTGGTGAGAAAGGTATGACTACTCCCCGCCATGCTCACCACTCAGGAGCGACGAGGATGACCCCTGTGGTCTGCTATCTTGAGCGATCATGGACGCTCCCTTTCCCAAGGATATGGAAAAACCCCCGAACCTGGGGACATATGATGGAATAACAGATCAAGACGAGCACCTCGAGAACATCGATTCCCTGCTCGACTACTGTGGCATCAGAGGCATTATCAAGTGCAGGTTATTTCCCATAACCTTGAGGAAATGCGCCATGACTTGGTACAAAATCCTCGCTGAAGAGTCCATCACTTCCTGGAAGGACCTAGGAAGGCAGTTCTCAAGGAACTTCAGTGCCTCCCGTCGCCATCCAAAATCCGAGGAGATTCTAGAGGCGATCATACATGGGATGAGTCTTTCCAACCCTACATTGAGAGGTTCAACCGTGAAGCCGTACAAGTCTCCATGATCGACGACATGAAGAAATACCTGCTCGAGCGAGGGTTGCACCCCCGCAGTGACCTTGCCAAAGCGGTAGGCATCGAAACACCCTCTTCACTAGACGCCCTCCTTTTCAAAGCCCAGGCCTTCTTCCAGTACGAGGAAAAGGACGCTGCCAACAACGCTCGATACTCGAGGCACCAAGAGAATGCTAGGGTTTCGAGGCATGACGACGCGACTCCTCACCGCGGAGAAAAAGGGAAGAAGGAAAAGCCCTGTGACCTGAGGGAGTTCAAAGAACCTGCTGGTCGCTTTGCCAACTACACGCCACTGACCGCCTCCCGCGACCATATCCTGTCCGAGTGCACCAACGTGGAATTCCGCAAGGATGGATTCCGTTTTCCCATCCAGACACCTTCCAAGCCCAACGCCGACAAGTCTAAATACGGCTGGTTCCACAAGAACCACGGGCACGCGACTGAAGAGTGAATCCACCTGAAGGAAGGAATTAAAATCCTCATCAGAGATGGACACTTAAAATAATACACCAAGAGGAAAGAGGCTCCACGACATGAGGCCCGAGAAGCAAAGAGGGTGTAGCGAGCAATTTTGGATGTGGTTGCGAAGCACTATCGCTTTGGTACTACAGTTCGATTCATTTTTTATCCTATTTAAGCTAATGAAGGAAGGGAAATATATGTCTCCAATTAACCCTGCTTGCAAACTGAGTTTGAACAAATGACTGTTGGTTTACAGATGCTACAAAGATTGTGGGTCTCTCTTAGGTTATTTTGTTAAAATAGTACCCGGGCGGTTGGTGGGAGTTTAAGACTGATGCTTTTCGATTGATATGTGAAGGTACGGGATTTGGGATTTGGATTAGTGTGCTCGCTAAGATTTTTATTTCAATCTTATGCCTATGTATTCCCGTTTACCGAAACAGGGAAATCAGAGCGATCGTAGTTCCTCCTATTCTATGGGAGGAAATGGTGTTTTGGTGTCTTGTTCAAAGCCCAAGACGTGAAGCTAAAGGTGGTTTGTATCTTGTTCAAAGCCTAAGATATGAAGCTGAATGGTCTATTTGTACTTGTTCGAAGCCCAAGATGTGAAGCTAAAAGTTTCGTCTTTAGAGAGAATTTGTCATCTCTAAAGAGGGCCTGCTTGTCACAATTGTTGGGTGACTGGTTTATAAAGGAGGATTACTTTAACTGGGATATGTGAATCCAGCAATACCATAATTTCCTTTATAAGGGTTTTTGACCTGAAGGAGAAGACTTTAACTCAGTGTAGAGCAATGCCATCTTTCCTTAGGAATTTCTCATGCTAAAAGAGGGACAGTGGCATGGATGTAGATGATCTAGAGGCTTGCCGCTTACAGCAATTAGATGAAGGTAAAGGAGTTGTTGATATTTGTATACTGTGAACGAGGCACAGCTTTGATGCTAAAAGGTTGATTGGTTCAACCAGGGCTTCCTTATACAAAGCCTAAGAGGAGGCTATCGTGTCATACCACAAATTTTTACCACTAAGATGTCCCATCATTGTGCAAATCATCATCATAATATAGAGGAACCATCATACTTCATCAGTCTCCCCAAAGATGGGTGAGCATTCACCACAATCAAAATTAGGGTTTCAAGCCCTCTCTGAGTGCTTAGACAAAGGATCAATCAAGGAATGACATGATCTTCAACTTGTCTAACCTCTCAAACACCTACAATGGATCAAAAGGACTCCCACTTCAGGGATCAAGCACAAGGCTGCTCCCTTCTAGGTGGATTAAGTCTCAAGATCGACAGTGTCACCAAATTAGGGTTTTGGTCACCCAGGGCCTCCAGATGGAAATTTTTCATCTGGGCACAAGCCAATGATCCAAAACCTAACCTAATATACTCCATGGAATCTCATGGACCCAATCATCAAGTCAATTTTGCCTCAGGGGATGCATTCATCAAAAATCAGGAATTAGGGTTTCTTGACCTAATTCACCCCTAAGTTGACTTTTAGGGCAAATCATGAGCCAAGACCTCAAGAGAGGATTTGAGGGTCTCTAATGAACTATATTGATCCATTTGGAACAATGGATTAATCCAGGAAGCTTGAGCAACAAGTCTCAATTTCATCTGCACCACAATTAGGGTTTTAAGAGGAAAGTCAACTGTAACTTTGACTTTTGACTAGGACATGCTCCCAAACCCTAGGACATGCCTCAATATACCCTATAACACCCATGGAACATGTACATCAAGTTTTATTTAGGTCAAGGAAATGATTTCCTGAAGAATTGCACAGTTTGGAATTCATCTGATAAAAAGTCAACTGTGCACAAAAGTCAACTTTGACTTTTTGAGATTTTTCACCAAAATGGATTTTTAATCCTAAAATGATGTTAATGTATGATTTTAATCATCATTCATCAAGAAAAATCAAGAAAAGTTGGATAACTTGTAAAAGGGGTAACCATAAAAACTTAGAAAATTTTCTAAGTTAAAAATAAAGTGGCTAGGGTACCAACTTTGGAGGGCCATAACTCCTAAACCACAAGGCCATTTTTTCCCATCCAAAGCTTGATTTGTAGATCTCATTGCCCTCTACAAAAACTTCAACTAGACCTAACTCCAATTCATTGTGGATTTTAAGCTATGAGTGAGCCAAAATGGCTGAAAATATGAAAGTACACCATTTTCCAACACTTAGAAAAAATTCTGTCCAAGACAGATTTTGTTGAAACACCAAAACTTGTGAGATCTTTTCACATAGATGCAAGCTGAAACAAATCCAAAGTTAAACATCAATGTTGTTACATATGTTGCCAAGAATTCAAAGAGCCTAACAGCATGAATTGATTCAACTTGAGCCAAGAGAAATCCATGCCCAAAGTCATGCTGCTGCAAGCTGTTTTGGAAAAATCAGTTTGCATGTTTGCTTGCCACACACGATTTTGAACCAAAAACTGAGGATCAGCATGCCACATGTATTCAAACCAATCACATTGCATCTAATCCAACTGATAAATCTGAGTCAAAAAGCCAAGGAATCTTCCAACTTGAAATTCATCCACTTTGGCACATTTTGCCTTGAATTCAAAGTGCATTAATGTGGAATAGTGCATTGTCAAGGTAGCTACCCTACTCAGTCAAATTCTCTGATTAAACAACAATAAAAACATCTGAGGAATGTGATTTTGGTCAAGGCATATCCCTGCTCTTGGGAATGGCTAGCTTGCCTTGCTTGAGAAGAAATCCTCCAAGCTAATCCATGCAAATGTGATCTGATCCAGCAGCCATTCACTATTCCTCCAAAACAAAAGTTGATCACCTATAAATAAAGGTCCCAATGGATCATTCAACTCACACCAAAGCCAGTTACAACACCGCTTTCTTTCATTCTTCCTTAAACCTCAAGTTTTTTGGTTTTTGAGTAACCACTATCGGGTTTTGAGTTGCAGCCTTAAGCAATCAATTCCAATTGCTCAGACACATCACATATGATGTATTTGAGGTGTCCAAACACTTAAACACTGACTGTAACACCTCAGGTTCAAAATCACCCTTCAACCAAGCCATTATGCCTCAATTATGCAGGTGGAGGTCTCCAGCTTGATCCAAAGAGTTTCAAAGTGTTCCAGAGCTTGTAACACACTCCATAACATCCATTGAAGCTGTAGGGATCATTAATTCACGACTGGAACAAAGTTTGTGCAGAGTTCCATTTCAGCTTGCATCAAGGTAAGCCTCAAAACTCAAACTCCATGATCCATGCATATTTCCTCGCATGATATTTTTGCCAATTGCTTGCCATCATATGCTAATTGTTTTCCCTCAGAAAATTTGATCATTGCACTCATAATCATGCCTACTCAATTGCTTTTGCAAAATTAGGGTTCATACGGCCACAATGATATAATTTGTTATACACTGAAAATGAATAAAATTGGGTATTGCCATCTTCTTCCTTGTGAAAAAACGCGTGAGTTTGGTGTTTGAATGATGTCCAATGGTTGAGAGATGAGTGAGATATGGTGCTTCATGCACGAGCTCGAGGAAGAAGATGGCCATGGCGCCATTCTTCAGGTTTTCCAACTAAGTTTGATATATATTTTTCACTTGCCATGTTATATTTGAATTGGCATTGCGCCCCAGCGGTTCATCAGCTGGTTTTATGTGTATTGGCAAGCGAGAGGTCTGGGGTTCGAATCCCCCTCGCCCCAGACTTCTTTTTATCACTTGTTTATTTTTATTTTTTTTCATATTATTATTTTTAATGATTTGAAAAATTAATAACTCCTTCAATTTTTATCATTTTTGATTGGTTCTTTTTGCAATAATTCACAAAAATGTTGAAATATTTTATTCCACATAAAAATTAGATTTATATTATTTATTTAATATAATTAGTATTTTTGTGAATAAATTCATTTTTAATTGTTTTAAACATTCTAAAAGTGAATATTTACTTTGAAAATCAAAACCTAATGAGTTTAAATATTCCTTGTGATTATCCCTCATTTTTTTTCAAACCTTAAACAAAATCATAAATGAATTATTCAAATTTATTTTGTATTTTGCTTGATTTTCTTTAAATATTTACTTTTAAAGATTAAAATTAGGGTTTTTGATTAATTCAACTTTCAAATTTGATTTTCAAATACACTTGGGCCTCTATTAGAGTGTAAGACCCAACACCCTTGTACAGAAAACATTTTTGGGCCTCATTCGTTGTATAAGTCCCTCTGTACATTTTCAAATAAACGGCACGATCGTCGCCTTTTCAAAATAACCCTGGGTCTACCCTCGAGTAGTAAGACCCATTTCTTTTCTTAAAACCCACTTGGGCCTCTATTAGAGTGTAAGACCCAATCCCCTTTTAACCAAAACATTTTTGGGCCTCAAATATTGTATAAGCCCCTCTGCGTTAAAAGAAAACCTCGACGGGATCGCCATTTCAAACGGAAAAGTCATCTGGGCCTACCCTCGGGTAGTAAGACCCATCTCTTTTCTTTAAACCTTTTTGGGCCTCTATTAGAGTGTAAGACCTAACACCCTTGTACATAAAATATTTTGGGCCTCAGTCACTTGTATAAGTCCCTCTGTACAAATTCAAACAGTGCGCTCACTAATAAAACCCTGGGCCTCTCCTTGAGCTGTAAGCCCCAAATCTCTCCTTTTCAAAGCACTTTCTCCTTTGATTTTGCATATATTGTTGTTTTCAATCTTTCCTTGTTGACAAACTAACCAAACAGCATGGAAGCTCTACAACCGAGTAAGTGGTTATTGCTTTCATTTACCGCTTTCATATACATATAACTGTATTGTGGGGCTGTTTCACTGTAAGTCTTCTTTCATAAACTCATATCAACTGTGTAATAATAGTATAGATATTTAGAGTTTCCCCGGCAACTACGTCTAGCATTAAGCCCGTTGATCACTCTTAGAAATAGTCTAAACTAGATCCCCATAGGATTACCAGACACAGTCTTCCCTCCTCTTGGGGTTAAACAATATGGAGATATGAAAGGCAGCATTCTCTGTGAACCCTTTCATAGACTGTCACGCATAGAAGTTGTCAAGAAACTCTATTCCCCATAGATGATCTTTTCTCCGTGAATGGCATCTCTTGAGTTTCTTCCAAATTCTCGGACTTTCCTGGCTTGATTTATTCTCGGTGAATGGCATGTCTTGAACTTCTCGAGGTTTGGGGACCCACAGGCTTCTTAAAAGCACTTGTCAAGAAGCTCTACTCCCCAGAGATGATCTTTTCTCCGTGAATGGTATCTCTTGAGTTTCTTCCAAATTCTCAAACTTTCCTGACTTGATCTATTCCTTGTGGATAGCTTGCCTTGAATTTCTCGGGGTTTGGGGACCCATCGGCTTCTTAAAAGCATCGGCCTCCTCTTGGGCATCGTACAAGGACCCACGGGCTTCCTAAAAGCAACCCCGCCTCCTCTTGGGCTTAGTACAAGGACCCGCCAGCTTCTTAGAAGTATTCACAGCCTCCTCTTAGGCTTCGTATAATGATTTCTTTCTCCGAGAATGATAGCCTCCTCTTGGGCTTCGTACAAGGACCTCTCGGCTTCTTAAAAGCTTCCAGCCTCCTCTTGGGCTTCGTACAAATTATCCCGACGGCCTCCTAGAGGTATAGGAACAGAACTTAGTCATCTGCATAGAACAGTCCTTTCAAGGAGTCTACTACTGTTTCTCAAAGCATAGTACAAAAGATGAAACTCTAGACTTGGACAGTCTAATCTCCTTGAGTCTCAAAGACATTCTCAAGTGACCCCTTCAAAAATAGGAAGAAAACCCATAGACTCGGACAGTCTCAATACTCTTCGAATTTCCCGCTTCCTTAAAGAACAGGAATAACCCGGATCCTTGAATCAAATCCATGAGTACAGTGTTGCTCATATAAGAACTGATTTTCTCTTTAAAATCAGTATACTGGACCTGTCACTTAACTGAAACAAATTTTAGCCTCCATCTCGGGATTTGTACGAGATACAAAAACTCTCTTGTTAAGTCAAGTAGCCTTCATCTCGGGCTTTATACGAGATACCAAAAGATTCCCTCGTTGAGTCAAAACCTTTTAGCCTCTCTCTCGGGCTTTGTACGAGACACATATTAGCCTCCTCTTAGGCTTTGTATAAGAAAACCACTGGTTGGTCCAATCGACCTTTTAGCATCAAAGTTGTGCCTCGTTCACAGTATACAAACATCAACAACTCCTTCCCCTCCATCTAATCGTTGTAAGCGGCAAGCCTCTGGATCATCTACATCCATGCCACTATCCCTCTTTTAGCATGAGAAATTCCTAAGGAAAGATAGCATTGCTCTACACTGAGTTAAAGTCTTCTCCTTCAGGTCAAAAACCCTTATAAAGGAAATTATGGCATTGTCGGATTCACACATCCCGGTTAAAGTAATTCTCCTTTATAAACAATTGTGACATACAACCCCTCTTTAGAGATGACAAATTCTCTCTAAAGTCAAACCCTTTAGCTTCACATCTTGGGCTTTGAACAAGATACAAATCACCTTTCGCTTCACGTCTTGGGCTTTGAACAAGACACCAAAAACAACCATTTCCTCCCATAGAATAGGAGGAACTACGAACGCTCTGATTTCCCTGTTTCGGTAAACGGGAATACGTAGGCATAAGATTGAAAGAAAAATCTTAGCGAGCACACTAAACAAAAACCCAAAATCCCATACTCTCATGTATCTATCAAAAGCATCCGTCCTAACATCCTAATCCTCGTTCCCCGCCAGAAAATCCAAGAAAGATAGAAAACCGTATTGGCGAAAATATAAATAACCAGTACAGAGGCCCCCCCACATTGATAGCATTCGTAACCTAACAGACCGCTATTTAAACTCAGTATGCAAAGCAGGGTTAATTGGAGACATCTATTTCCCTTCCTTCATCAGCTTTAATAGGATAAAAAATGAATCGACCTGTAGTAAACTCAACCGCAGAGAGTGACCAGCGCTTAAGAACCGCGTCCAAAATCGCTCGCTACATATCGACCCGACAAGAGGGTGATTTTTGTGTGTCTCGTACGAAGCCCGAGAGAGAGGCTAAAAGGGTTGACTCTATAGGAGAATCTTTTATATGTGTCTTGTATGAAGCCCAAGACGGAGGCTAAAGGTTGGCTCAACAAGAGAGTCTTTTATACTCAACAAGATAGTGTTTTGTATCTCGTACAAAGCCCGAGATGGAGGATAAAAGGGTTTTGACTCAACAAGAGAGTGATTTTGTATCTCGTACGAAGCCTGAGATGGAGGCTAAAAGGGTTTTGACTCAACAAGAGAGTCTGAAAAGGTTAACTCAGCTGGGGAGAATCATTGTACAAAGCCCAAGAGGAGGCTAGGGTTACTGTTTTAGGTGAGTGACTGGTCCAGTATGCTGATTTAAAGAGAAAATCTGTTCTTATATGAGTACTTGTTTGCACTCAAGGATTTGATTCGAGGATCAGGGTTATTTTTTGTTCTTTAAGGAAATGGGAAATCCAAAGGGTATTGAGACTGTCCGAGTCTACGGGTTTCATCTCCAAGTTTGGAAAGGAACTTGAGAATGTCTTTGAGACTCAAGGGAATTAGACTATCCAAGTCTAGAGTTTCATCTTTTGTACTACGTTTAAGAAACAGCAGTAATAAGATCTAGACTTTTTGAAAGACTGTTCTATTAAGATGACTAATTTCTGTTCCTATACCTCTAGGAGGTCGTCGGGACAATTTGTACGAAGCCCAAGAGGAGGCTGGAAACTTTTAAAAAGCCGAGGGACAATTTGTACGAAGCCCAAGAGGAGGCTATCATTCCCGGAGGAAGAAATCATTTATACGAAGCCTAAGAGGAGGATGTAAATACTTCTAAGAAGCCGATGGGTCCTTGTACAACACCCAAGAGGAGGCAAGGATGCTTTTAAGAAGCCTGTGGGTCCCCAAACCCCAAGAAATTCAAGACAGGCTATTCACAGAGAATAGATCAAGCCAGGAAAGTTCGAGAATTAGGAAGAAACTCAAGAGATGCCATTCACGGAGAAAAGATCATCTCTGGGGAATAGAGTTTCTTTGACGATTTCTAAAGGTGACAGTCTGTGAAAGGGTTCACCGAGAATGCTGCCTTTCACGTCTCCATATTGTTTAACCCCAAGAGGAGGGAAGACTGTATCTGGTAATCCTATGGGGATCTAGTTTTGTCTATTTTAAGAGTAATCAACAGGGCTTAGTGCTAGACGTAGTTGCCGGGGAAACTCTAAATATCTATACTATTATTACACAGTCGATATGAGTTTATAAAAGAAGACTTACAGTGAAACAGCCCCACAATACAGTTATATGTATATGAAAGCGGATAAAGAAAGCATATAACCACTTACTCGGTTGTAGAGCTTCCATGCTATTTGGTTAGTTGTTCAACAAAGAAAGATTGAAAACAATAGTATATTAAAAAATTAAAGGATAAATTATTTGAAAAAAGGTTGGGGCTTACAGCTCAAGGAGAGGCCCAAGTTTTTATCAATGATCGCACTGTCGTTTTGTACAGAGGGACTTATACAAGTGAATGAGGCCCGAGAAACATTTTCTGTACAAAGGGTGGATCTTACACTCTCTCAAGAGGCCCAAAAGGTTTAAAGAAAAAGAGTGGGGCTTATAACACGAGGGTAGGCCCATACGATTTTTCGTTTGAAATGGCGATTGGCCGAGATTTTTGAAAACGCAGTGGGTCTTATACAATGACTGAGACCCAAAATGGTTTGGTTTTCAAAGGGGGTTGGGTCTTACACTCTAATAGAGGCCCAAAAGTTTTGAATGGGTCTTATAGCTCGAGGAGAGGCCCAGATGGTTCATTTTTAAATGGGCGACGATTGCGCCAAACTTTTCTTTTAACACAGAGGGACTTATACAATATTTGAGGCCCAAAATTGTTTTGGTTAAAAGGGTGTAATACCCCAAATTTTGACCACTAAGATTTCCCATCATTGTGCAAATCATCAGCACAATATGGATGTACCTTTGTACCTCATTAGTCTCCCCAAAGATGGGTGAGCATCCACTACAATCAAAATTAGGGTTTCAAGCCCTCTCTGAGTGCTTAGACAAAGGATCAATCAAGAAATGACATGATATTCAACTTGTCTAATCTCTTAAACATCCACAATGGATCAAAAAGGACTCCCACTTCAAGGATTAAGCACAAGGTTGCCCCCTTCTAGGTGGATCAAGTCTCAAGATCGACAGTGTCACCAAATTAGGGTTTTGATCGACCAGGGCCTCCAGATGGAAATTTTCATCTGGGCACAAAGCAATGATCCAAAACATGACCTAATATACTTCATGGAACCTCATGAACCCATGCATCAAGTCAACTTTGCCTCAGGGGATGCATTCATAAAAAATCAGGAATTAGGGTTTCTTGACCTAATTCACCCCTAAGTTGACTTTTGGGACAAACCATGAGCCAAGACCTCAAGAGATGATTTGAGAGTCTCTAATATACCATATTGATCCATTTGGAATAATGGATTAATCCAAGAAGCTTGGGCAACAAGTCTCAATTTCATCTGCACCACAATTAGGGTTTTAAGGGAAAAGTCAACTGTAACTTTGACTTTTGACCAGGACATGCTCCCAAACCCTAATACATGATTGAATATACCCTATGACACCCATGGAACATGTCCATCAAGTTTGATTTAGGTCAAGGACATGATTTCCTGAAGAATTGCACAGTTTGGAATTCATCTGATAAAAAGTCAACCGTGCACAAAAGTCAACTTTGACTTTTTGAGATTTTTCACCAAAATGGATTTTTAACCCTAAAATGATGTTAATGTATGATTTGAATCATCATTCATCAAGAAAAATCAAGAAAAGTGAGATAACTCGTAAAAGGGGTAACCATAAAACTTAGAAATTTTTCTAAGTTAAAAATAAAGTGGCAAGGGTACCAACTTTGAAGGACCATAACTCCTAAACCACAAGGCCATTTTTTCTCATCCAAAGATGGATTTGTAGCCCTCATTATCACCTACAAAAACTTCAACTACAAGTCATTCCAATTCATTAAGGATTTTGAGTTATGGAGTGATCAAAGTGGCTGAAAAGTGAAAATGTCATTTTTTCCAACACTTAGTGAAATTTTCACTAAGTCAGATTCTGCCTCACTTTTTGCCAAATGTAGGGGGATTTTTCACTTGGAATCAAAAGAGATCAAAACCAAACTTGTTCAAACAGTTGTTGTATCATGTAAGAGCTTTCCAAAATGGCCAAGAACATTGCCAAATTCAACCTACACCATGAGATACAACATTGCCAAGTTGCCTTGCTGAAATCTGTCAAGGCAAGGCAGAATTTGCAACTTTGGTCGATTTGCCAAAATCAGCCAAATTCAATTGCTCCTATCCACTTGGACACCTCAGAGGATTGAATCTAAAGGGGACAATCACTGAGCCAAGCCTCCAAAGTCCATGGAACAAGAAATAGCATGTTGAACCTAGAATGGCCAAAATAGGGACAAGAATTCAAATTTGGAATGAGGCATTCAATGGAACCATCAAGGTGGCATGGACTGAGCCATTCTCATCTGAAATCAGTCAAGACTTATCCAAGACCAAGGGAACCAAAGTTCTATGCCCTAACCTCTAGTCAATGGCTAGAGGAGACTTGGATTTTCATTTGCCAACATTGGCCAACCCTACTTACCAGCTGCCATGCACTATTCCTTGCAAAAGAAACTTGCTCTACTATAAATAGAGCTCAATTGTGGTCAGTTTGAGTACACCAAAGTCATCTAACAGATGCTTTCCTCAAAATCTCTTCTTTCACTCCAATTTTGCCTTCTAAGGCAAGTCACTACCGAGTTTTGAGTTTGAGAGCAATTCCAATCAAACCAATCACTCACACACCTCACATACATCACATATGAGCTGATCAAACACTTAGATTACTTCTGAAACATCAATTTCACAAAATCACCAGCTGGTTGCTCAAGGTTTTAACCAAAGTGCAGCTGAGGTGCCACAAAATGATCCAGCTAATTTCAATCAAGTCCAACCATCCAAACACAATCCATAGGGTGTAGGGAAGTTGTTCAGATCATCACCACTCATCTGTAACACCTCCAAATCAAAAATCACTTTGAACTTGCTGTCACGACTTGGAGGTAAGCACATACTTGGTCATCTCTCAATCTATGCATATTTCCTCGCACAATAATTTGGCCATATGTTCATAATCATGCATGGAATGTTTTCCCTCAATTAATTGCATTGTTTGAATCGTGTATCAAAAATCCTAGCCTTCATGCAGAAATTAGGGTTCTTGAGGTCTCTTCGTGATTTCTTGTTGTATGTTTAATTTAAATGAAATTAAAGTACATAGACATGATCGTGAGGTTGAGACGAGCATAATGATATGTGGATTGCATGATATGATTACGTATTCATGGAGATTGGATAGAAAATGCAAATCTGAGAAACCAAGAACACGCGCGTGTTCTTCAGCTTGTTCTTGGCGCCATTTTTAGAAATTCAAATATTTGAATTTTGTGATTTTGTTTAATTGATTCAAAAATTAATTTCTCTCTGAGTTTTAATGATTTTGAGTTGATTCTTTTTTTAATAATTCACAAAAATGTTAAAATATTTTATTTTCCCAAAAAATCCCAAAAATATTATTTATTTCATATAATTGATATTTTTGCAAAGAATTAATATTTTAATTGTTTTTGACATATTAAATATTTTTTCTACATTGATTTTGCAACTTTTAATGCTTTCTAATTATTTTGTAGGTCAATACTTAATTTTTGAAGCATTAATCCAGGATCACAATTTGTTTTCCATGTGTTAAACAATTTTTTATCATTTTAATTGAATTTTTATTCAATTAAATACATTTTGAAAACAAATTAGGGTTTTGGATTAATTCAACCCTCATAAATCATTTTCAAAACTTTTGGGCCTCTTGAGAGAGTGTAAGACCCATCCCCCCTTGTACAAAAACTTTTTTGGGCCTCACTCATTGTATAAGTCCCTCTGTACAAGTAAACGGCGCGATCGTCGCCCGTTTAAAAATAAAAAATCATCTGGGCCTCTCCTTGAGCTATAAGACCCATTCAAAACACTTTGGGCCTCTATTAGAGTGTAAGACCCAATCCCCCTTTTAACCAAAACATTTTGGGCCTCACTTATTGTATAAGTCCCTCTGCGTTAAAAGAAAACCTCGGCGCGATCGCCATTTTTAAACGAAAAATCATTTGGGCCTACCCTCGTGTTATAAGCCCCACTCTTTTCTTTAAATCTTTTTTGGCCTCTTGAGAGAGTGTAAGACCCATCCCTTTGTACAGAAAACCATTTTGGGCCTCAGGCACTTGTATAAGTCCCGCTGTACAAAGTCAAACAGTGCGCTCACTGATAAAACCCTGGGCCTCTCCTTGAGCTGTAAGCCCCAAATCTTTCTTTTTCAAAGCACTTTCTCCTTTAATTTTGAATATACTGTTGTTTTCAATCTTTCTTTGTTGAACAACTAACCAAACAGCATGGAAGCACTCCAACCGAGTAAGTGGTTATCGCTTTCGTTTACTGCTTTCATATTATAAACTGTATTGTGGGGCTGCTCACTGTAAGTCTCCTTTCATAAACTCATATCTACTGTGTAATAATAGTATAGATATTTCGAGTTTCCCCGGCAACTACGTCTAGAACTAGGTGACGCCGTTTCATTTATTCATAAAAATAGACGCCTAGATCCCCAATATGAGCACCAGATACAGTCTTCTCTTCGGCTGTCCTCCTTAGGAATCGTCAAGAAGCTCTACTCCCCAAGATGAATGTATTCTCCGTGAATGGCATCTTTGAGTTTCTTCCAAATTCTCAAACTTTCCTGACTTGATCTATTCCTTGTGGATAGCTTGCCTTGAATGTCTCGGGGTTTGGGTACCCCCTACGGTCATAATCTTGGACCTTAACTAAGGAACCCTCTTTAAAAGCTAAAAGTCACTGGATAGTAAACCTCGCACGTTTACCAGTGGTTTTTATCTTTAAAAGAGTTATCTCTCCTAATGGAAAGGAGATGATAGACCCACGGGCTTCTTAAAAGCATCGGCCTCCTCTTGGGCATTATTCAAGGACACTACGGCTTCTTAGAAGTATTCACAGCCTCCTCTTAGGCTTCGTATAATGATCTCTTCCTCCGGGAATGATAGCCTCCTCTTGGGCTTCGTACAAGGACCCGTCGGCTTCTTAAAAGTTTCCAGCCTCCTCTTGGGCTTCGTACAAATTGTCCCGACGACCTCCTAGAGGTATAGGAACAGAACCTAGTCATCCTCATAGAACAGTCCTTTCGTAGAGTCTACTACTGTTTCTCAAAGCATAGTACAAAAGATAAAACTCTAGACTTGGATAGTCTAACTTCCTTGAGTCTCAAAGACATTCTCAAGTGACCCCCTTCGTTAAATAGGAAGGAAACCCGCAGACTCGGACAGTCTCAATACCCTTTGGATTTCCCATTTCCTCAAAGTGAAGGAAATATCCCTGATCCTCAAATCAAATCCCTGAGTACAGTGTTGCTCATATAAGAACTGATTTTCTCTTTTAAAATCAGTATATTGGATCTGTCACTCAACTGAAACAAACCTTTAGCCTCCATCTCGGGCTTCGTACGAGATACAAAAACACTCTCTTGTTGAGTATAAAAGATTCTCCTGTTGGGTCAACCCTTTTTGCCTCTCTCTCGGGCTTTGTACGAGACACACAAAGACTCCCTCGTTGAGTCAAACAAGCAATAGCCTCTATCTCGGGCTTCGTACGAGACACAAAGACTCTATCGTCGGGTCAAAAACTTTTAGCCTCTCTCTCGGGCTTTGTACGAGACACAAATTAGCCTCCTCTTAGGCTTTGTATAAGGATTTTCCTAGCGGAAATTAGCCTCCTCTTAGGCTTTTGTATAAGAAAACCACTGGTTGATCCAATCAACCTTTTAGCATCAAAACTGTGCCTCGTTCACAGTACACAAACATCAACAACTCCTTTCCCTTCATCTAATCTCTATAAGCGGCAAGCCTCTGGATCATCTACATCCATGCCACTGTCCTTCTTTTAGCATGAGAAATTCCTAAGGAAAGATGGCATTGCTCTACACTGAGTTAAAGTCTTCTCCTTCAGGTTAAAACCCTTTCTTCGGAAATTATGGCATTGCTCGGATCCGCGTATCCCAGTTAAAGTAATTCTCCTTCTCCCTCTTTAGAGATGACAAATTCTCTCTAAAGTCGAGGTCTTTCAGCTTCACATCTTGGGCTTTGAACAAGATGCAAACCACCTTTCGCTTCACGTCTTGGGCTTTGAATAAGACACCAAAAACCAATTTCCTCCCATAGAATAGGAGGAACTACGAACGCTCTGATTTCCCTGTTTCGGTAAACGGGAATACGTAGGCATAAGATCGAAAGAAAAGATCTTAGCGAGCGCAATCAACAAAAAACCCAAATCCCATATCTCCATCAATCAAAAGCAGTAATTCAAAAGCATCAGTCCTAACATCCTAATCCTTGTTCCCCGCCAGAAACCTTCTTCCCAGGTAAAAAAAGAAAGAAAACAGTATTGGCGAAAATACAAATAACCAGTACAAAGGCCCCCCACATTGATAGCATTCGTAACCTAACAGACCGTTGTTTAAACTCAGTATGCAAAGCAGGGTTAATTGGAGACATCTATTTCCCTTCCTTATTCAGCTCACAATAGGATAAAAAATGAACCGACCTGTAGTCAAAGCTCAAACCGCAGAGAGCGACCAGCGCTTAAGAACCGTGTCCAAAATCGCTCGCTACAAAGGGGATTGGGTCTTACACTCTAATAGAGGCCCAAGAGATTTTGAATGGGTCTCATACCTCGAGGAGAGGCCCAAGGTTTATTTTTCAACGGACGATGATCGTGTCAAACTTTTTGAAATACAACGGGACTTATACAACATTTGAGGCCCAAAAATAGGTTTGTATTTACAAAGGATCGAGTCTTACACTCTATTAGAGACCCATGAGTGTTTGAAAATGATTTGTGAGGGTTGAATTAATCAAAACCCTAATTTGTTTCCAAAATGTATTTTAATTGAATAAAAAATTCAATTAAAATGATCAAAATTGTTTAACATGTAGAACACAAATTGTGATCTTGGATTAATGTTTCAAAAATCATGTTTTGACTTGCAAAATGATTAGAAGTCATTAAAATTTGCAAAATCAAGAAGGAAAAAATATTTTAAATGTCAAAAACAATTAAAATATTAATTCTTTGCAAAAATATAAATTATATGAAATAAATAATATTTTTGGGATTTTTTTTTGGTAAAATAAAATATTTTAACATTTTTGTGAATTATTAAAAAAAGAATCAACTCAAAATCATTAAAACTCAGAGAGAAATTAATTTTTGAATCAATTAAATAAAATCACAAAATTCAAATATTTGAATTTTCAAAAAAGAGCGCCAAGAACACCCAAGAACACGCGCGTGTTCTGAGTTTTGCCCAGATTTGCATTTTCTCTCCAATCTCACTGAATACTTGATGGAATCATGCAAACCACATATCAATCTGCTCGTTTCAACCTCACGATCATGTCTATGGTCTTTAATTTCATTTATTTTTAACATGGAATAAGAAATCAAGACAAAACCTCAAGAACCCTAAAATTGGCATGAAAGCTGAGAATTTTGATACATGATTCAAACAAAGCAATTAATTGAGGGGAAACATTCCATGCATGATTATGAACATTTGGCAAAAGTATTGTGCGAGGAAATATGCATAGATTAAGAGATGACCAAGTTTAGGCTTACTTGAAGGTCGCGACAGCAAGTGCAATGTGATTTTTGAGTTGGAGGTGTTACAGATGAGTTGTGATGATCTGAACAGCTTCCCTACACCCTATAGAGTGTGTTTGAATGCTTGGACTTGACTGGAAATGGCTGGATCACTTCATGGCATCTCAGCTGCAACTTGGTTAAAACCTTGAGCAACTGGCTGGTGATTCTGAGAAATCAGTGTTCCAGATGTTGTTTAAGTGTTTGGATCACTTCTATATGATGTTTATGAGGTGTGTGTGTGTGATTGGTTTGATTGGAATTGCTCTCAAACTCAAAACCCGACAGTGGCTTGCCTTAGAAGGCAAAATTAGAAGTGAGAAGGTGATTTTGAGGAAAGCATCTGTTTGATGGCTTTGGTGTACTCAAACTGATCACAAATGAGCTCTATTTATAGTAGAGCAAGTTTGTTTTGCAAGCAATAGTGAATGACAACTGCAGCAGAGGTTTGGCCAATGTTGGCAAATGAAAATCCAAGTCTTCTCTAGCCATTGACTAGAGTTTAGAGCACAGAGCTTTGGTTCCCTACTTGTTGGAGGAATCTTGACTGAATTCAGTTGCAAATGTGTCAGTCCATGCCACCTCTAAGCATCTATTAAATGCTCCAATCCAAAATTGGAGTCTTGTCCCTCTTTTAGGCAATTCTAGGTTTGGCATGTTACTTCTTATTCCAAGGACTTTGGAGGCTTGGCTCAGTGATTGTCCCCTTTAGATTTGATCCTCAGATGTGTCCAAGATGATGACAAGGCTTGAAATTGGCTGATTTTGGCAAATCGACCAAAAATGCAAAATTTTGCCTTGCTTTGGCAGTTTTCAGCAAGGCAACTTGCCAATGTCATATCTCATGGCTCAAGTTGAATTTGGTGATGTTCTTGGCCATTTTGGAAAGCCCTTATATGATACAACAACTGTTTGATCATATTTTTTGATACTTTTTGGATCCAAGTGAAAAATGTCTCTACATTTGGAAAAAAGTGAAGGCAGATTCTGACTTAGTGAAAATTTCACTAAGTGTTGGAAAAAAGTGACATTTTCACTTTTTGTGATTTTGATCAATCCATAACTCAAAATCCATAATGAATTTGGAGGGGGTCAGTTTTTAGCTTTTGTAGAGGGCCATGAGATCTACAAATCAAGCTTTGGATGGGGAAAAATGGCTTTGTGGTTTAGGAGTTATGATCCTCCAAAGTTGGTACCCTTGCCACTTTGTTCATAACTTAGAAAATTTTCTAAGTTTTTATGGTTACCCCTTTTACAAGTTATCCCACTTTCTTTGATTTTTCTTGATGAATGATGATTCAAATCATACATTAACATCATTTTAGGGTTAAAAATCCATTTTTGTGAAAAATCTCAGAAATTCTGGCACAGATATCAGATGTCCTACATAGATGTTGAGACACTGATATCCAACACAATGAACAAGATAACAATAATAATAACAGTGCAGAAAGTAAATAACACAGTGATATATTTACCCAGTTCGGATCAACAATCCTACTCTGGGGGCTACCAAGCCAGGGACGAAACCAATATACGATAGTATCAATTCACAGATCATACAATAACCAAATAACCTGCTCACTTAATCACTACCCTTCCTATTACTTCTACCTAAAACTCACCTAGGTATGAGGCCCTCCTCAAATCCCTCAACAACCATAACCCGTGATTGGTTTCTTTCCACACAAGTAACAAACCGAAAGTCACACTTTCAAAACACACCATTCTCAATACTTCAAAGCTTATGAGAATTGACACACAAGAAACTCAATGCTTAAAAGCTTATGAGTAACTGACAGAACTTACAACACAAAAAACAGTCCTTATACTGTTATCAGAATGATACCAGTTAGGCTCACAAAATACACTTGAAAACCCTAACAAAACACACGTAAGTTCCACATCTAAACTAGGTTTACACCAGTCAATATATAGCATTTAATCTGGACTGGATTGGGCTTCAAAAACGCAACAAATAGACTGCTCACAAATCTGCAAAATAAACTCCAACAAAATAGGTCTTCAATATAAAGTTTCCTAATATGTCTCCATAATTAGAAACAGCTGAAAATCCGAAAGACCAACAAATAAGCACAATCCAAAAATGCTTTGGATGCCACATAGGATAACCAAATATTCACAGAATATTCAGTAACAATTCACAGCAACAGAATCTGCTTTAAAACGGAAACCAGACGCGATGTCCTATGAGCAGGGATGGGACATCTTCATTCGACATGTTGAATGCAGCAAATTAGAACATCATATTTCAACATCTTGCTGCTAGAATAGTTTTAGCAAAATAAATGCCAACCACAGAATCAAAGAAATAACAATCTCCCCCTTTGGCTTATTTTGGCTAAAACTACACACCAAATAAAACTTGCACAGAAGCGCAAAAGAAAATCCATATCAGAGACAGCAGCGAAATACCAACATCACACATAGCAAAAAAAACATAGCAGCACCCCCCTTCAACTACATACAACACACAACACATCATAACAAAACTCCCCCTCAACTGCAGCAACACAACACATCAACACAAACATTCCACATTCTCCCCCTCAACTGCAGTGCCAGCACAAGCACACCACACACAAACATACTACTCCCCCTTTTTAGCCAGAAATATGACAAAGGCAAGTAGAACAGTTATTAATATTTGAGAAATGGTCAAATCATAAACCAGAATAAACAGCATCAGAGAGTAGATGCACACTACATCACATGACCAAGTGTCATGCACAGACTTCAGTATTTTCCATTCATTCACACACTGCACTACCAGAACCTCCTTTAATCTTTCCAATCTGGTAACCAGAAGGGACATTAATTGCTATAGTTCTTCATGAATGCACACGCCAAGTCTGCTCCTCAGGTTTTCAAACTGAACTGCATCCAGGGCCTTAGTAAATATGTCAGCAAGCTGATTTTCTGTGCTCACATGCTCAAGAGCTACGACTTTGTCCTCCACAAGTTCTCTGATGAAGTGATGCCTAATATCAATGTGCTTAGTCCTGCTATGTTGAATAGGATTTTTGGAAATATTAATAGCACTCAGGTTGTCACAAAATAATGTCATGACATCTTGTGTGAAATTATACTCAGATAACATTTGCTTCATCCACACCAGTTGAGCACAACTACTTCCAGCTGCTATGTACTCAGCTTCAGCAGTAGAAAGAGATACATAATTTTGCTTCTTACTAAACCATGAAATAAGATTATTTCCTAAGAAGAAACATCCTCCAGAGGTACTCTTCCTATCATCAGCACTTCCAGCCCAATCAGCATCACAGTAACCTACTAAAATGGGACTTGAGTCATGGGAGTACAACAACCCATAATCACATGTACCACTCACATACTTAAGAATTCTCTTAACTTGATTGATGTGACTGACCTTGGGTTCTGCTTGGTATCTTGCACACACACCAACAACAAATGTTATGTCTGGCCTACTTGCTGTAAGATACAGCAGACTGCCAATCATACTTCTGTATAAACTTTGTTCAACATTCACTCCCTTTTCATCTTTGGATAACTTCAAGTGAGTAGGAGCAGGAGTTCTCTTATGCTTGGCATTATCCAGTCCAAACTTTTTCACAATGTTCCTCGCATATTTGCTCTGACAGATAAAAATGGAATCTTCCATCTGCTTAACTTGTAATCCAAGGAAATAGGTCAATTCACCTACCAAGCTCATCTCAAATTCAGACTGCATTTGGTTGACAAAATGTTGGACCATTTCATCCGACATCCCACCAAACACAATATCATCTACATAAATTTGAGCAATCATTAGTTTCCCATCCTTCTCCTTGACAAAAAGTGTTTTATCAATACCACCCTTCCTGTACCCATGGTTGACTAAGAACTCAGTCAGCCTTTCATACCAAGCTCGTGGAGCTTGCTTCAACCCATACAAAGCCTTCTTTAGCTTGAAAACATGATCAGGAAAATTTGGATCCACAAAACCTTTAGGCTGCTCAACATAGACTTCCTCATTAAATAGCCACTCAGAAAAGCACTCTTGACATCCATTTAAAACAGTCTGAATTTCAACAAACATTCCACTCCTAGCAGCAATCTGATTGATTCCAATCGAGCCACAGGAGAAAATGTTTCATCGAAGTCTACTCCTTCAATCTGTGTATATCCTTGAGCAACTAATCTGGCTTTGCTCCTGGTAACAACTCCTTGTTCATCAGACTTATTCTTATAAACCCATTTTGTGCCAATCACATTTGTTCCTGTTGGTCATGGTACCAGTTCCCAAACTTCATTCCTCTTGAATTGACAAAGTTCATCTTGCATAGCACTTATCCAGAACTCATCTGTCAATGCTTCTTTGACATTCTTTGGTTCAATCTTTGAAACAAAACATGCATTTGACACAGCCTCCCTCGTTCTGGTTCTTACACCTTTATTCAGATCTCCAATAATCAATTCCTTAGGGTGATCCTTCTGAATCCTTATAGAGGGTCCCCTATTAGCATCCTCTACCTCTTCATTCTCAGGTCTAGTGTCGGTTTCTTGAGCATTATCTTCTACAGACTCAATGTCTTGTGAGATTTCATTGTTCATGGGAAGACATGCTCCAACATCATCTGGGACATCTTCGTCTTTGCCAGAGTCATCAACCACCACATTTATGGATTCCATCATCACCTTAGTTCTGGAATTAAATACCCTATATGCTTTACTGTTTGTAAAGTATCCCAAAATATCCCTTCCTCACTCTTAGGATCCATCTTTCGCCTCTGCTCACGATCCGCCAAGATATAGCACTTACTCCCAAACACATGGAAATACTTCACATTTGGCTTTCTACCTTTCCATAGCTCATAAAGAGTGACAGAAGTACCTGATCTGATGGTCACCCTATTGTGTATATAGCAAGCAGTATTCATGGCTTCAGCCCAAAAATGATATGGAAGCTTTTTTGCATGAATCATGACTCTTGCACATTCTTGTATAGTCCTGTTCTTGCGTTCCACCACGCCATTCTGCTGAGGAGTGATCGGTGATGAGAATTCATGAGTGATTCCTTCAGATAAGCAAAACTCTTCAAACCTGCTATTTTCGAATTCTTTCCCATGGTCACTTCTGATTCGAATAACACCACAATCCTTTTCCCGTTGAATCCTTTGACACAACTCTTTGAAGGCTGCAAATACTTCAGTCTTTTCTCTGATAAAGCTTATCCAGGTGAATCTGGAGTAATCATCAACGACAACATAAGCATACTTCTTCCCACCAAGACTTTCGACCTGCATAGGTCCCATTAAGTCCATGTGAAGCAGTTCCAGGACTCTAGAAGTTGTGGTAAGATGTTGAAGCCTCTTGTGTGACACCCTTGTTTGCTTCCCAACTTGACATTCACCACATATTTTATCCTCATCAATCTTCAGCTTGGGAATACCTCTAACAGCTTCACTTGACATAACTTTCTTCATCCCTTTCAAGTGTAAGTGACCCAATTTCTGATGCCACAGTTTGGTTTCATCTTCCTTTGACATCAAACAGGTAGACAAATTTTCCGGTTCTTAAGGATTCCACAGATAGCAGTTATCCTTAGACCTGGTTCCCTTCATAACAACTTCATCTTCCTCATTGGTTACTAGACATTCAGATTTAGTGAAATTTACTTTGAGACCTACATCACACAGTTGACTTATACTGATCAGATTTGCAGTCATCCCTTTGACAAATAGAACACGATCCAGATTTGGTTGTCCTGTGTAATCCATCTTTCCAACACCTTTTATTTCACCTTTTGATCCATCCCCAAAAGTGACATAATTGGTGGAGTGAGGCTTGATATCTGACAAGAATTTCTTCACACCAGTCATGTGTCTTGAACAACCACTGTCAAAATACCAATCTTCCCTTGCGGATGCTCTAAGAGAGGTATGTGCTATGAGACCGGCCATCATATTTCTAGGAGTCCATCTTTTCTTCACTTTAGCCCAGCTCTGTCCTTTATTTTGTTGATGAGCAGTTTTGGGATAGCCGTGCAACTTGTAGCAAAAGGACTTTAAGTGACCAATATTTCCACAGTAATGGCATCTCCATGGTTTATACTTTGATCTACAAACTCTTTTCTGATGCTTCATCTGATGTTGAAACATGTGATTTGACATCCCCTCTTCTTGCTTTATTTTCTGAGGAACAAACTTCAATACAGGCTTCTTGTAAGTCTCTACTTGATTATTAAAGCCAAGGCCTTGCACATTTCCAGCATCTTTCCCAGTCTAAAGAATCTCATCCAGCTGCGTGGTACCATTGTTTAGCATTCTTATGGATTTGGTCATATTGTCAAGTTTTGACTTTTGCCATTCAACCTCCTCTTTCAGATCAGCAATGATTGATAGATGTTCTTCCTTCTCAGCTTCTAGTTGAGCTATCAGAACCTTCTGTTCTAATATTATCTGGCACCTTTCTTCATTCTTGATACACAACTCTGAGAACCCTGTGAAGACTTCTTCCTTAGTGAGTTCTCCAATATAGGATTCTTTGTCAGAGTCAGACTCACAAGTAGTTTCTCCATCAGCCTTACAGATCCCAGTCAAAGCTGTCACCAATTTTGCTGATTCTTCTTCAAGATCACTCTCAGACTCTCCTTCTGACCAAGACACAGATAAGCCCTTCTTCTGCCTTTTGAGATACGTGGGACACTCAGTCTTTATGTGCCCGTATCCCTCACATTCAAAACACTGAACTCTCTTCCCTTGATTGGAGTCTTCTTCAGTTCTGGATCTTCTGCCTCCATCCTGGTTTTTACTGATGTCGAGTGACTTATTCTGAGCATTTGCTCTCGACTTCCAGTCAATCCTTTTCAACACTTTGTTAAATTGTTTTCCAAGCAATACCAGATCTTTAGACACCCCTTCATCTCTGACCAGGTCACCTTCATCTTCTGAGTCACCAGCATTTGACACAAATGCTATGCTCTTCTTCTTTTCAGACTTTTCACTAATCCCTAATTCAAATGTTTGAAGAGATCCCACCAGTTCATCCACTTTCATCTTGTCTATATCCTGAGCTTCCTCTATAGCAGTCACTTTCATGTCAAATCTCTTAGGTAGAGATCTGAGGATTTTTCTGACCAGTTTGCTGTCAGACATCTTTTCACCCAGGGCACTTGAGGCATTAGCTATCTCAATGATGTTCATGTGGAAATCATGAATGCTCTCATCTTCCTTCATCTTCAAATTTTCAAACTTGGTAGTGAGAATCTGAAGTTTTGACATTTTCACCTTTGAAGTCCCTTCATGAGCAACTTTCAAGACCTGCCAGGCCTCTTTTGCAATGGTGCAGTGTTCAATCAACCTGAAGATATTTTTGTTAACACCATTGAACAACGCATTCATGGCTTTGGAGTTTCCTAAGGACCCTTTGTAATTTGCATCATCCCAGTCTTCCTCTTCCTTCACCATATCAGTAGATTTACCTTCTCCATCTCTAACCTTTGGGGGTTCCCATCCTTTTATAACAGCTTTCCATGCTTGATCATCCATGGATTTGATGAATGCTATCATCCTCGGTTTCCAATAGTCATAGTTGGAACCATCAAGCAGAGGTGGTTTGTTCAAAAATCCTTCATCCTTCTCCATTGTACCTGAAAGTACCTTCCCTGAATCTCACCCAGAACCAAACAAGGGTGCAAGCTCTTGATGCCAATTGAAATTCTGGCACAGATATCAGATGTCCTACACAGATGTTAGGACACTGATATCCAATACAATGAACAAGATAACAATAATAATAACAACGCAGAAAGTAAATAACACAGTGATATGTTTACCCAGTTCGGATCAACAATCCTACTCTGGGGGCTACCAAGTCAGGGACGAAACCAATATACGATAGTATCAATTCACTGATCATACAATAACCAAATAATCTGCTCACTTAATCATTACCCTTCCTATGACTTCTACCTAAGACTCACCTAGGTACGAGGCCCTCCTCAAATCCCTCTACAACCGCAACCCGTGATTGGTTTCTTTCCACACAAGTAACAAACCGAAAGTCACACTTTCAAAACACACAATTCTCAATACTTCAAAGCTTATGAGAATTGACACACAAGAAACTCAATGCTTAAAAGCTTATGAGTAACTGACAGAACTTACAACACAAAAAAACAGTCCTTATACTATTATCAGAATGATACCAGTTAGGCTCACAAAATACACTCGAAAACCCTAACAAAACACACGTAAGTTCCACACCTAAACTAGGTTTACACCAGTCAATATATAGCATTTAATCTGGACTGGATTGGGCTTAAAAAACGCAGCAAATAGACTGCTCACAAATCTGCAAAATAAACTCCAACAAAATAGGTCTTCAATCTAAAGTTTCCTAATATGTCTCCATAATTAGAAACAGCTGAAAATCCGAAAGACCAACAAATAAGCACAATCTAAAAATTCTTTGGATGCCACATAGGATAACCAAATATTCACAGAATATTCAGTAACAATTCACAACAACAGAATCTGCTTTAAAACGGAAACCAGACGCGATGTCCTATGAGCAGGTATGGGACATCTTCATTCGACATGTTGAATGCAGCAAATTAGAACATCATATTTCAACATCTTGCTGCTAGAATAGTTTTAGAAAAATAAATGCCAACCACAGAATCAAAGAAATAACAATATCAAAAAGTCAAAGTTGACTTTTGTGCACAATTGACTTTTTATCCGATGAATTCCAAACTGTGCAATCCTTTAGGAAATCATGTCCTTGACCTAAATCAAACTTGATGGACATGTTCCATGGGTGTTATAGGGTATATTGAATCATGTCACAGGGCTTGGGAGCATGTCCTGGTCAAAAGTCAAAGTTACAGTTGACTTTTCTCGCGAAACCCTAACTGTGGTTCAGATGAAATTGAGACTTGTTGCTCAAGCTTCCTGGGTCAATCCATTGTTGCAAATGGATCAATGTGGTATGTTGGAGACCCTCAAGTCCTCTCTTGAGGTCTTGGCTCATGATTTGTCCTAAAAGTCAACTTAGGGGTGAATTAGGTCAAGAAACCCTAATTCCTGATTTTTTATGTATGCATCCCCTGAGGTCAAATTGACTTGATGCTTTGGCCCATGAGGTTCCATGGAGTATATTAGGTTGTGCTTTGAAGCATTGGTTCATGCCCAGAGGAAAATTTCCAACTGGAGGCCCTGGTCGACCAAAATCCTAATTTGGTGACACTGGCGATCTTGAGGCTTGATCCACCTAGAAGGGAGCAACCTTGTGCTTAATCCTTGATGTGGGAATCCTCTTGATCCATTGTAGATGTTTGGGAGGTTTAGACAAGTTGAAGATCATGTCAATTCTTGATTGATCCTTTGTCTAAGAACTCTGAGAGGGCTTGAAACCCTAAATTTGATTGTAGTGGATGCTCACCCATCTTTGGGGAGACTGATGAAGTATAATGATACACCCATATTCTGATCATGATTTGCACAATGATGGGAATCTTAGTGGTCAAAATTTGGGGTATGACAGATGCCCCTATTTAATCTTCTTGGATCTGAAGGTACGAATGACGAAGGTGTTCGGGCATTCGGGGTGCAAGAGGATTAAATATCGGAATACCCGAAATTTTGATGGTGGTTATGAATGGTAGCTTACACATTCATCTTCTTTTGCTAAGCAATGATGCTTAGAAAAGGTAAAACTTCCCCTCGATCCTGGTTGTCTACCAAGGAACTGGTTTTAGTTGCTGAATTAAACTTCCCCTTGATCCTTGTTTCCTACCAAGGAACTGGTCTTAGTTTCTGAAATGAACTTCCCCTCGATCCTGGTTTCCTACGAAGGAACTGGTCTTAGTTTCTGAAATGAACTTCCCCTCGATCCTGGTTTCCTACCAAGGAAGTGGTCTCAGTTTCTGAAATAAACTTCCCCTCGTTCCTGGTTTCCTACCAAGGAACTGGTCTCAGTTTCTGAAATGAACTTCCCCTCGATCTTGGTTTCCTACCAAGGAACTGGTCTCAGTTTCTTTTGTCAATAAACTTCCTTGATAAGGGACGCTGTTTGTAACGGTTTTCCTCAAACTTCTCGCCGAATTTTCCGGGAGAGATGCCATTTGATGGAAAAAGTTTTGATGTCAGACTTGCTGGGGAACCCATCTGTCTGAATGGTAGAGGTGCACAAACTTCTCTATTGGAGACGCCATTTGTTTTTACTGGGGAAAGCGAGTTTCTTGAGAGACTGCTTCCGCTTAGGGTCTTAAATCATACTTTTCTCGGGGTCTTCCCAGAGAAATGCCATATGATGGGATCCAAATTTGAGGTGCCGATGACCTTTTCATCAGTGGTTTTTTCAGAGAAAACACGCCGTATTGCCGAATCTCTGATTAAGAGGCTTTCTCTGGGGATTTTCCTTAATCCGGGAAAGCGAAAATATCATCTTCAATGGCAAATAGTGACATCGGTTGAAGGTTCTCCGGTCTTTCAGAGGTTCAAGTTATCAAAGTGGTCAAGGACCTAACTTCAATCCAGAAATAAACTGGAGGAGAGATTATTCAAATGCAACATTTCCTAACCGAGGAAAGGACTGACAACTCGACTGAGAAGACAGTTATCACTAGGGATAAGACCGACTGGAGTGATAGTGATGCAATATGAATGAGAATGCAAATAGAATGCATGATGTATGTATGTATATGTTGACAAAACTGATGTGACATACAGACTAAAAGATGAACATGACGGGATACTCGGCCATCGCGGGGCGAAGTCATACCGTTGATCCAAAAGTAGCAATTCTGCCTTACTTAGGAGAGACAGTCCCTGCGGGGAATACCGTTGGTCGGGCTTAGGAGATAAGAACTCGGCCGAGGGTATCAGATGGGAAAGCCGCATCTGATACAGCTGAACCTTCATTCAGGCGCACTGGCTTAGAAGGTGTACTTCGATTCTGCACTTTGAAGCTCGCTTATTTCTGGAGTAGGGAGCGACGTTCTTTCGATGCTCAATAGTCAAAAGAAATTGCCATCTTTAGTTTAAAAGCAGAAGAAGTTTTAACAAGTAAATTCATTTTTGTTTCATTTCAAGAACCGCTGATCATGTTAAAATGTCGTTCTATAAAGCTAAAACAAATAAGAATTGCAAGCAAAAGTACAAGGGCTCAAATTTTATTGATAGAATGGAAATCAGCCAAGCGCGTGATTCCATAGAGTATTTACAAAGTTAGAAAATGGTAATTTAAGGGAAAAGGACAACATTGAAACATGACGACCACCATCCTTCTACAGACTTTGAATTCTGGACATCCTGAGCTTCTGTCGAAGATGACCTTGACTGGAGTTTTCTGATGGACGACGTAACTACTGCTGAGGATTTGCCCTATTGTCGAACATAGTTACTTGTCGTTATCCCTAATTTTTGCCTGGATTGTACTCTGAGATTTCCAATCCAACGGGATGATTTTTGATCATGTCTCTAATTTTTGCCTGGACCGCCCTTTTGGGTTTTCAATTCACCAAGACCTTTTTTTTTAGGCGAAGTATTTCTTGACTACATCAACATTCATGGGGTAGGAAAATTCCTCTTCGTCCATGGTTGCAAGTCTCAAGCCACCGCCTGAGAAAGCTTTCTGGACCACATAGAGGCCGCCATAATTCGGGGTCCATTTGCCCCGAGAGTCAGTGAGAAAAGATTGTATCTTCTTGAGCACAAGGTCTCCTTTCCTAAAGATGCGAGGTCAGACCTTTTTGTCAAAGGCCTTCTTCATTCTCTGTTGATACAGCTGACCGTGGCATAGTGTCGTTATTCTCTTTTCTTCGATCAGGTTCAATTCGTCGTGTCGAATTTGACACCATTCAGCTTATGTAAGCTTAGCTTCCATCAATACCCAGATTGACGGGATCTCTACTTCTATGGGGAGCACTGCTTCCATGCCATATACTAGAGAGAAAGGGGTTGCCCCTGTTGCAGTGCGGACAGATGTGCGATAACCGTGGAGAGCAAAGGGTAGCATCTCGTGCCAGTCTTTATAGGTTACAACCATGTTTTGAATAATCCTCTTGATGTTCTTGTTAGCCGCTTCTACCGCTCCGTTCATCTTTGGTCGGTAGGGAGATGAGCTATGGTGTTCGATCTTGAACTCTGCGCACAACTCTTTCATCATCTTATTGTTCAAGTTAGATCCATTATCTGTAATGATCTGGCTCGAAACACCATAACGGAAGATGATATTGTTTTTGATAAATCGGACCACCACTTGTCGGGTTACATTAGCGTATGATGCTGCTTCGACCCACTTGGTGAAGTAGTCAATGGCTACCAGGATAAACCGATGTCCGTTCGAAGCCTTGGGCTCAATCATGCCAATCATGTCGATTCCCCATATGGAAAAAGGCCATGGGGAAGAAAGAACTTTGAGATGTGCTGACGGTACATGGATTTTGTCGAAGTATATCTGACACTTGTGAAATCTCCTCATGTACTTGTAGCAGTCGGATTCCATGGTCAACCAATAGTACCGGCCCTAAGAATTTTTCTGGCCATTGTGTGTCCGTTGGCATGAGTGCCAGAGGACCCTTTGTGAATTTCTTTTATCAGCATGTCTGCTTCTGGTCTATCGATGCATCAGAGCAAGACCATGTTAAAATTCCGCTTATAAAGTGTATCACCGCTCAGAAAGAAACTTCCTGCCAGTCTTCTGAGGGTTTTCCTGTCTTTTCTAGACGCCCCAGGCGGATACTCCTATTTCTGAAGGAAGCATTTGATATCGTGATACCAAGGTTTGTCGTCTATGACTACTTCAATCGTAAAGATGTAAGCGGGCCGCTCAAGGCGCATTATGTCGATCTTAGGTAAGTCGTTCCATTGACCTACACTAATCATGGAAGAGAGAGTGGCCAATGCATCAGCCATGTGATTCTCTTCACGAGGGATATAATGAAACTCGATTCTGTTGAAGAAAGGTAACAACCTTCTTGCATAATCTTTGTAAGGAATCAATCCTGATTGGTATGTGTTCCAATCTCCTTTGATCTGATTGATAACCAGGGCTGAATCGCCATATACGTCCAAGTTTTTGATCCTCAAATCGATCGCTTCCTCGAGACCCATAATACAAGCTTCGTATTCGGCCTCATTGTTTGTGCACTTGAATGTCAGTCTGGCAGTGAAAGGAATGTGGGTACCCTGAGGTGTTATGATAATTGCCCCAATTCCGTTTTCGTAATGATTGACAGCTCCGTCGAAGATAAGCCCCCATTGGGAACCTGGTTCTGGCCCTTCACTGGGTAGCGGTTCGTCGCAATCTTTCATTTTTAGATACATGACATCTTCGTCTGGGAAGTCAAACCTGATTGATTCTTGATCGTCAATCGGTTGATGAGCCAAATGATCGGGTAAAACACTCCCCTTAACGGCTTTTTGAGCATGGTACTCGATGTCGTATTCTGATAACAACATCTGCCAACGGGCAATCCTTCCTGTGAGAACAGGCTTTTCAAATACATACTTGATTGGATCCATTTCGGAGATTAACCAAGTAGTATGACGAATCATGTACTGGGGAAGACGTTTGGCTGCCCAAGCCAAAGCGCAGCAAGTTTTCTCAAGCATAGTGTACCGAGTTTCACAATCGGTTAATTTCTTGCTCAGATAGTAAATGGCAGACTCCTTCCTTTTGGTTTCGTCTTGTTGGCCAAGTACACATCCCATTGAGTCCTCTAGGACTGTGAGGTAGATAATCAGTGGTCTTCCTCCCACTGGGGGTGATAAAATCGGAGGGTTCAACAGATATTCCTTAATACTGTCGAAGGCAGTTTGGCAGTCTTCTGTCCAAACGCAGTCCTGATTCTTTTTTAGCAGTTTGAAAATCGGCGCACATGTCGCGGTCATAAGGAATATAAATCTGGAGATGTAGTTCAAACGTCCCAGGAATCCCCTTACTTGTTTTTCAGTTTTCGGAGAAGGCATTTCTTGAATGGCCTTGACCTTGTCAGGATCAACCTCAATTCCTTTCAGGCTGACGATGAACCCTAAGAGTTTCCCTGAAAGGACACCAAAGGTGCACTTGTTGGGATTCAAGCGGAGATTGTACTTTCTCAACCGCTCGAATAGCTTTGACAGATGGGTCACATGCTCCTCTTCTGTCTTAGATTTTGCAATCATATCATTGACATATACCTCGATTTCTTTGTGTATCATGTCATGAAACAGAGTAGTCATGGCCCTTTGATAGGTTGCCCCGGCGTTCTTCAAACCGAACGGCATTACCTTGTAACAAAAGGTACCCCATGGGGTAATGAACGAAGTTTTCTTCATGTCTTTCGGCGCCATTTTAATCTGATTATAACCCGAGAATCCATCCATGAAGGATAAAAAATATAAACTTTGTTGTACTGTCTACCAGCATGTCAATGTGCGGCAAGGGAAAGTCGTCCTTTGGACTAGCCTTATTTAGATCTCGGTAGTCGACACACATTCTGACCTTTCCGTGCTTTTTCGGAACAGGTACGATGTTGGCTAACCATTGAGGTTATTCTGATGTAGCGAGGAAACCTGCGTCAATCTGTTTCTGTACCTCCTCTTTGATTTTGATGGCCATGTCCGGGTGAGTCCGTCTCAACCTTTGTTTTACTGGAGGATATTCTGATCTCAATGGTAAATGGTGTTCCACGATGCTGGTATCCAACCCTGGGATATCCTGATAGGACCAAGCAAATACATCGGGGAATTCTTTGAGAAGCTTTAACAAACCCTCTCTGGCAGTTGGACTGAGCAGTGCCTCAATCCTGATCTATTTTCTCTCTTTTTCTGAACCCAAGTTTACCGTTTCAAATGGCTCTTTGTGAGGTTCAATGGACCTTTCCTCTTGTCTGAGTAATCGGGAGATCTCTTTTGGAATTTCGTTGTCAACTTCTTCTTCAGCCCCAAATACCGGGAACTCAAAGTTGGGAGAAGGCATTGGATCGTATGTTTCAACTGGGTTTAAAACAAGCAATCTGCATGACGTGATGATTGTTTTTAGAAGAGATAGAGAAAATGCAAGAGTGTGTGCAGTGTATTTCTTTTACTGCTTGTTTTTATTATTTGAGATGTTTTTTAGGATTACCATTTTCTGAGAAAAGCAAAAAGAGAAAACAGCAATTAACGCAGAAATTACAGAAAGACATTATTTTATTAATGAACAAGTCGATTCTTTAAACTACAACCCTATAAAACAAAACTCTGTCGCTTTGGGCAAAGCGAGAGGGAAAATTTACAGAAAGCGATCCCTATCAAAACATCTGTTTCACCTGGGCAGGGTGAAAGGTTAAAGATGGCAATTACTTTGACTTATGAACGATCTTCGGAACATCGACATCAACCCATTGGCGGCGAACTCCTCAGTGAATCACGAAGTCTGATACTTTCCTTGATTTGTCTTCAGAAATGACGCTGATTTCTGGTGGAGCAGGATCATTGGAATCTGTCTCCCAGGCAGAATTGTCGTAGGAGAATTCCTCTGTTGCCTTTTGCATAGCATTTGTGCTCTCAAGTAGATCTCCCCATCCAGTTGGCTGGATGTCTTCGAGGCTGATACGAGAGCTTTCGGGAGTGGTGTACTTGACGAAGTAGTCGAACTTACCACTCGGTTGTCCCAAGGTGTCCCATACTTCTTTGGAACCGGAGGAGTCATCTCTCTCGATGACGTTGACCTCGGGAAAAGCATAGTTGATGAACTCTAATCCTGCGAACATTGCGAATTCATCATCGTGCGGGGTATTTTCAAGATACCCTGGGTGTTGATCCCATGACATGGTGGGGACACAGGTATTCTGTTCAATGATGCTCAACTGATTTTCATTGTTCGGCTGATTCTCTTGCCCCAAGTCTCCTGGGTAAGGCTGCCACATTGGCAAGCCATCCATCGGGCCATAATAGTTATGGTGAAAGTTGTCTTTCATTAGAGTGTCTTCCTCTAATGAGTTTGGTGGAGCACGGCATCCTTCCGGATCGCAATCTCCATATATCATTTTAACATCTGACCTTGGTATAAATCTCGGGCTCTGTGCAGGAAAGCAAAATGGAGTCTGCGTTTTGTCCTGAGACATGTAATCGTCCTTGTTAAGATAGGACTCCCATTCTTCCTCCATATCAGAGGAATCATCTTTATTGATGGTATGCACTTCTTGAGGCACTGGGTGAAGGAAACCTCCACTGTGGAAGAAGTCTCGAATGGGATAAAGACTTTCATCGCGGGTAGTAGCTGTCTGGGTACAGGTTGCAGAAAAACTAAGACCCTTCTTTGTTTTTTTATCAGTAGGAATGACTAGCTGTCCCCATCCTGTTGTATTGGTACCCTCGACAGCTTTGATAGCATCTTTGTATGAGGAAATGGA
The DNA here is from genome assembly GCA_022829125.1 of Lathyrus tuberosus. NCBI lineage: Eukaryota > Viridiplantae > Streptophyta > Magnoliopsida > Fabales > Fabaceae > Lathyrus > Lathyrus tuberosus. The sequence continues at coordinate 203,600 of JALAZF010000498.1, forward strand.
AGTTCCCTCTTCGGATCGATTGTCCTTGCTCACCGACAGTGCTTGGAACTGAGTTCCAATAACCTCCTCAGGTTCTACACAAGTAAATGATGATAAGTTACTCACGAGCAAGGCTTGTTCTCCACAGACCGTGACGAGCTGGTTGTTCTGGACGAACTTGAACTTTTGGTGGAGGGTCGAGGTGACCGCCCCAGCCTGATGTATCCAAGGTCTTCCTAATAAACAACTGTACATTGCCCGGATATCCATGACCTGGAAAGTGACTTGGAAAGTGTGAGGACCAATGGTTATGGGAAGGTCAATTTCGCCAATAACTGTTTTTCTAGATCCATTGAATGCTTTAACGACGACCTCACTAGTTCTCATCGGGGGTCCTTTGAAAGATAATTGCATCAAAGTGGACTTCGGTATGACATTCAGGGCTGACCCTGTGTCTACCAGTACGCTGGCTAAAGCATCTTCCTGGCAGTTGACTGTAATGTTGAGCGCCATGTTATGACGGCGACCTTCTTTAGGTAATTCCTCATCACTAAATCCCAAGTTATTGCAGGAAGTGATGTTAAAGACAATGCTATCGAACTATCTGATTGTTACATCCTGTTCTACAAAGGCTTGCTCCAAGACTTTCTGTAGAGCCTCCCTATGCGTTTCTGAACTGAGTAAAAGTGAAAGCACGGAGATCTTTGAGGGAGTTTGTAATAGCTGATCAACAATGTTGTATTCACTCCTTTGGATGAGCTTCAGTATCTCATCATTGTTTTTTGAAAGGTCGGGATTACTGGACTGACCGACCGGTGAATTGGGAACTTTTGTCTGAGGTTCCTTTTCTTTGCTGGACTCTCCAACTCCTCTGTTGAAGATTCTACCACTCTGTGTTACACGCCTGATGTCTGCAATATTCACGACAGAGGGTAATGGAATTTCCTTTCCATTTTCAATTATCGTCGCACCGTATTTGTAAGGGATTGCCTTAGTTGATTCATATGGTAGTGGTCCCGGTAGATAGATGACTATGGAAGCCTTCTGATTTTTTTGACCATCGTAAGCAATTTCGATCCGTTCCTGGTTGGGAACTCTTGATTCGTCAATTAGAGGGATGATGGTACAAACATCCCTAGCCCTCTGATGATCAGAGATTACGATAACGTCCTCAATTTAATCAGCGAGGTAGTCCGACGCCCAGTTGATTGGTCTGAAACCCAGATATGGGCGAATCTCTCTTAGATCCACCAGACCCTGAAGAGCTGCTCGCACAAGGTAGTACCCTTGGTTATCTTTTGAGCAGACTCTACAACATTCATAGTTGTGTGGTGGCACCTGGCCACACCCGCTTTGAATGCAATGTAACCTCACTAGGTTAGTTTCCACAGATCGGACATCCTGACTTTGATGCCGAGTAGGGTTCCTGTTATTGATACTAATTTGCTGAGTATCTTCATCCATATAGATTGGCATCCACCAGTGATTTAATAAGTGATAAAGTGCCTCCTGGACAAGGACACAACCTTGATTGTTATCGCAACCCGCCTTACAGCTTTGATAGTTATGTGAAATCAAGAACCCGAGTCGGACCTGCTCAGCATGTAACTCTACCAGGTTGATACTCAATAAGCGAATATCGAAGATCTGAACCATGTTGATCTGATAAGGATTCCTATCATGGTAGTCCTGGATCCATCCAAGATCCATCTAACGCTGGAGGGCCTCCTGTACAAAAGAGCATCCCTGATCGGTTACCGAGCAAGTCAGACAAGAACTGTAATCATGCCATGGCAGATTATGATACTGACTTTACCTTGAGTGCATTACCACCAGGTTGACATTCATCGCACGGATGTCGTGGTTTTGAATGACGTTGGAATTCGTATAGACCATGTTAACTCCACGAACTCGGTACTCTCGGATCCATCCGAGATCCATCTGTTCCTGTAAAGCTGATTACACCACAGAACATCCCTGATTGTTTTTAGAGCATATATCGCACTGGTGATAATTCTAAGGTGGCACATGGCCATACCCACTCTGTCTACAATGCATCTTGACTAGATTGGTCCTTAACAAGAGTACATAGTGAATTTGATAGACATTGTTAGACTCTCCCTCTATCAGGTGGACTGCAGCTTTCTCATGTTGAGGCAGCGGGTTCATGAGTATATTCAAATTCGTATCTTTGAAAGATAAGACCCCGCTCCTAACAAGCTTTTGCACGTCAGACTTGAAGTTGAGACAGTTCTCTATGTTATGCTCTGGTCCTCCTTGATGGTAAGGGCAAGTTTGATCCGCTTTAAACTAAAAAGGCGGATTCTTCGGTACGGCAAGAGGGGACTTAGTCTGGATGTGCCCCTTGGCTAGTAGTAACAGAAATAGTTCTGCGTATGATACGGGGATAGGATCAAATCCTGGTGGCCGCGTTGTACGGTTGTTGTTGTATGGAGGACGAGCCTGCTGAAGAGGTTGTTGTGTCCTTTGCTGAAATTGCTGTTGATTAGGTTGGCTCTGTGCAACCTGAGGTTGATACGTAGGTGCGGTTTTAATAGTAGGAGTCACAGCTGCTACTGGTTGATAACGTTGCCTTTGCTTTCCGAGAGAGATATTCCCAATATATTGCTCTTTTTTCTTAGGGAGAGCACTACCGTATCGCTTTGTACTACTTGATGATCCAGCTTCTTTTACTAGACGTCCTTCTCGAACAGCTTCCTCGAGACGTACCCCCATACCGACCATTTCGGTGAAGTCACTAGGCGCACTGGCAACCATTCTATCATAGTAAAATGAGCTTAAGGTCTTTAAGAAGATTTTTGTCATCTCTTTTTCCTCAAGAGGTGGACAAATTTGAGCAGCAATTTCACGCCATCTCTGAGCGTATTCCTTAAAGGTTTCTTTGTCCTTTTGCGACATTGATCTGAGCTAATCTCTGTCTGGTGCCATGTCCAGATTGTATTTATATTGTTGGACGAAGGCAGTGCCAAGATCTCTGAATGTGCTGATCGTAGCGCGGTTTAAACCCATGTACCATTTGAGTGCGGCACCGGTTAAACTATCTTGGAAGTAATAAATCAGTAGGTCCTGATTCTCTGTCTGAGCCGACATTCGCTGAGCATACATTACCAAGTGACTCTAAGGGCAAGAGTTACCCTTGTATTTTTCAAAGTCGGGCACTTGGAACTTGTGCGGAACTTTCACATTGGGGACCAGACAAAGGTCTGCGGCGTTCTTTCCAAATAAATCTTGACCGCGGATGGCTTGCAGTTCCTTTTGCATCTCCAGGAACTGTTCTTGGAACTCGTTCATCCTGTCGAACATAGTTTCCTTTTTACCAGAAGGTATCTGTGGAATCTGTCCTTCCGGGACAGTGTGCACCACAGGGGGTGGTACCGTGACTATGGCCGTGAATCTTGGCGTTTCCCGAAGTTTGTAACCTTCAGGAGTCCTCAATATGCCTCTGGCATCTTCGCTTTCCCGAAGTTTGTAACCTTCAGGCCCAGTGGCTTCTGCTGAAGTTTTTGGATCTCCAGTGATCGGCGGAACATATCCTTCCGGGATATAGTTAACAGGCATGCCCCAGGGACGATCTTTCGGTATTTTGTACCTAGGATCATACTTCTCCACTATAGGCGTCGAGGTGATCTCTGAGATCACAGTTCTTTGTAGCTGAGCTTCTGCCATGGCTTGCATGTCGTTACGAAGCTTTCTCATATCCTCTCTCAGAGCGTCGATCTCTTCTTTCAACTCTCTGTTCTCTTCCTCAAGATCATCCATCTTTTTCTCACAATTGGCCCGAGTATTATACGAATGAGACAGTTTAACTTTAGAATCGAGACACAACCGTGAGATTCGTAGGTAAGAAGAATACGTTGCGTGAGAATGATGAATGCAATGATTATATTAATTATTTTTTTTTGTTTAATCAAAATAAACTTCGACAATTAGATTGCAAATATCAAACAGTGGGGAAACCCCGTTTTATTAAATTCAAAGGATTGCGAAAATGGAAATACAGTAGATTACAAAGTGCTGAAAACAGAAACCTAAGCTAAGGGGTCCCGAGTCCTTTCTGAGGAGAACTCGGGTGCTGATTCTGGCACTTTCCTTTTCTTGGACCGGGGCTCTTGAGCCGTTGTCGGGTTGTCATTCCTTTGCCAGGTGAAAGGGGTGAGCAAATTCCTTTGGTCATCCTGATTTTCTACAGCATGTTGCTCCAAAATTTCAATCAGGGCATCTTTATCCTTCATTAGTTGCTGTATTTTGATACACTCCACATTGAGGATGCGGTACTTGTTCTTCCAAAACCTCCTCTCCCGCTTAACTTTATTGAGAGTAACCTGGAGTTTTTCCGTTTCAGTCATGAAGTACATGACAGACTCCCTTGGCGGAAGAACTCTGTGACGAGGATAAGGCATCTTTAGCTTGAGAGCTCTAGTTTGTACCCTGTGGAGGTAAGGCTCCACCGAGACACAGTCCGGTTTCCCTAGAGACTCTCGTCCTTTCTTATGAACATGTTTCCAAGCGTGCACTATTTCCATCTTTAGTGCTATATCATTTTCCCCTTCTTTGAAGAAAAGACCCTCCAGATGAGCATTACGCGGGACATGCCTCATTGGGTATCCAAATTGACGACGAACCAATACTGGATGGTAATTGATTCCTCCCTTAGTTCCTATAAGGGGTACGTTGGGGAAGTTTCCACAACGGTTAATGATCCTGATTCCCTCATAAATCCTATTGCACCAATCTATGTCAGAGTTGGTAAGAGACATGATTCTCTGCGACCAACGTAAAGTATTCTTTTGATCCCAAAAAGCAGCAGACTTAGGTAAATGGGAGATAAACCATTTGTATAGAAGAGGTACACAACATGTGATTTCCCCTCCATTGTACAAATTCCCTAACTGTACAGAATGATATGCGTTTGCGAGTAAAGTTGGCACAGGGTTTCCAATGAGAAAAACTTTAATGGAGTTGATATCGACGAAGTTATTGATGTTGGGAAACAGAAATAACCCGTAAGTGAGTAAGACAGAGATGCTTTCAGAAGCAGTTACGTTCCCTATACTATCGAAGTACAGGGCCTTCTTTGTCAAGAACTGGGCCGACAAACCTTGTATGCCACCCTTAGTGGTCATGTGATTCCTGACCTCTAACTCGTCCAAATGAATTGCTCTTGCAATGGTCTGATCCTTTGGAATTTCTTCCAGTCTAGAAAAAGGAGCTCGATCAGTGATGTGTAAATCGATCAGATGAGAATATTCCTCCAGCGTTAGTGCTAGTTGATAATCCGGGAATGTAAAACAGTGATAAATCGGATCGTAAAATTGAAAGAGTGCATCCATGATTCTTTCAATTACTTGGACCCTTAACAGAGGTAGCAGACCTCCATACTTGGCTCTGAAAGCTTCAGGGTTAGTGACCATTCCACCAAACCTCTCAAATCCTCTAACTTTGGAACCTTGAAAGTGTACTTATGAGTTCTCCTTCTACCGAAATCCATGAGCGCAATCTTTTTCTCTGACATTTGCAATCATTGTCTTAGTTTAATTTGAAAAAAAGAGAGACTAGAAGAGAAGATTTTCTTTGATGTAATGTTTTTTAAATGAATGCATGAATGCAGCACACAAAAACATAGAAAAAACATGGGGTCAAAGGGTCGGTGTCATGGAGTCAAGGCTCTACCCGTCCCAAAGGTTTATACTAGTGAATTTTGTACCTGTCTCTCAACATCATCAACTCTTGTCGAGAAAAACACCAGCGGGCCGGGAACCGTGCTAGTTGGTGTTTTTTCAAAGAGTCCTCAGAAGAGGGTGGTATCGCGTGACAACTATTTCCGATAGCTTCCGCACCACTAAAAGGGTTTTTTCTAGGTGTATACTCAATCTTTCCACATGCGGCATCACACGCATTCCCATTAGCAGAAAAATAAACATAGATATCAATTAGGAAAAGCAGTATATATTTGTCCTAATGTCCTAGACTTTTAAGAGCTATGAATCATATGTTCGTGACAGAAAATGGCTCCCCGGCAGAGGCGCCACTCTGTGGTTCCTTCCCAATTTAAAGGTTTTGACCTAAGATCCTAGTGAAGTCAAAAAAATCCTATCCCAGTGAAATCCCCAAAAAAAGAAAGAAAGAAGGAAAAGAGCCCTACGGTGGGCGCCACTTTTCTGTAGTACTTTTTTAAGGTTTCTACCTAAGAGAACAAGATCTCGTAGTCCCCAGTGAAGTCGCCATTTTTCTGTAGCGAGCAATTTTGGACGTGGTTGCGAAGCACTATCACTTTGGTACTACAGTTCAATTCATTTTTTATCCTATTGAAGCTGATGAAGGAAGGGAAATAGATGTCTCTAATTAACCCTGCTTGCAAACTGAGTTTGAACAGATGACTGTTGGTTTACAGATGCTACAAAGATTGTGGGTCTCTCTTAGGTTATTTTGTTAAAATAGTACCCGGGCGGTTGGTGGGAGTTTAAGACTGATGCTTTTCGATTGATATGTGAAGGTACAGGATTTGGGCTTTGGATTAGTGTGCTCGCTAAGATTTTTCTTTCAATCTTATGTCTACATATTCCCGTTTACCGAAACGAGGAAATCAGAGCGATCGTAGTTCCTCCTATTCTATGGGAGGAAATGGTGTTTTGGTGTCGTGTTCAAAGCCCAAGACGTGAAGCTAAAGGTGGTTTGTATCTTGTTCAAAGCCCAAGATATGAAGTTGAATGGTCTATTTGTATCTTGTTCGAAGCCCAAGATGTGAAGCTAAAAGTTTCGTCTTTAGAGAGAATTTGTCATCTCTAAAGAGGGTATATTTGTCACGATTGTTGGGTGACTGGTTTATAAAGGAGGATTACTTTAACTGGGATATGTGAATCCAGCAATGCCATAATTTCCTTTATAAGGGTTTTTGACCTGAAGGAGAAGACTTTAACTCAGTGTAGAGCAATGACATCTTTCCTTAGGAATTTCTCATGCTAAAAGAGGGACAGTGGCATGGATGTAGATGATCCAGAGGCTTGCCGCTTACAGCAATTAGATGAAGGGAAAGGAGTTGTTGATGTTTGTATACTGTGAACGAGGCACAACTTTGATGCTAAAAGGTTGATTGGTTCAACCGGGGTTTCCTTATACAAAGCCTAAGGGGAGGCTATCGACCCAACAAGAGGGTGATTTTTGTGTGTCTCGTACGAAGCCCGAGAGAGAGGCTAAAAGGGTTGACTCTACAGGAGAATCTTTTATATGTGTCTTGTACGAAGCCCAAGACGGAGGCTAAAGGTTGGCTCAACAAGAGAGTCTTTTATACTCAACAAGAGAGTGTTTTGTATCTCGTACAAAGCCCGAGATGGAGGATAAAAGGGTTTTGACTCAATAAGAGAGTAATTTTGTATCTCGTACGAAGCCCGAGATGGAGGCTAAAAGGGTTTTGACTCAACAAGAGAGTCCGAAAAGGTTAACTCCGCTGGGGAGAATCATTGTACAAAGCCCAAGAGGGGGCTAGGGTTACTGTTTCAGGTGAGTGACAGGTCCAGTATGCTTATTTAAAGAGAAAATCCGTTCTTATATGAGTACTTGTTTGCACTCAGGGATTTGATTCGAGGATCAGGGTTATTTCCTGTTCTTTAAGGAAATGGGAAATCCAAAGGGTATTGAGATTGTCCGAGTCTACAGGTTTCATCTCCTAGTTTGGAAAGGAACTTGAGAATGTCTTTGAGACTTAAGGGAATTAGACTATCCAAGTCTAGAGTTTCATCTTTTGTACTACGTTTAAGAAACAGCAGTAACAAGATCTAGACTTTTTTAAAGACTGTTCTATTAAGATAACTAATTTCTGTTCCTATACCTCTAAGAGGTCGTCGGGACAATTTGTACAAAGCCCAAGAGGAGGCTGGAAACTTTTAAGAAGCCGAGGGACAATTTGTACGAAGCCCAAGAGGAGGCTATCATTCCCGGAGGAAGAAATCATTTATACGAAGCCTAAGAGGAGGCTGTGAATACTTCTAAGAAGCCGACGGGTCCTTGTACAACGCCCAAGAGGAGGCGAGGATGCTTTTAAGAAGCCTGTGGGTCCCCAAACCCCGAGAAATTCAAGACAGACTATTCACAGAGAATAGATCAAGCCAGGAAAGTTCGAGAATTTGGAAGAAACTCAAGAGATGCCATTCACAGAGAAAAGATCATCTCTGGGGAATAGAGTTTCTTTGACGATTTCTAAAGGTGACAGTCTGTGAAAAGGTTTATCGAGAATGCCGCCTTTCAAGTCTCCATATTGTTTAACCCCAAGAGGAGGGAAAACTGTATTTGGTAATCCTATGGGGGTCTAGTTTTGTCTATTTTAAGAGTAATCAACAGGGCTTAGTGCTAGACGTAGTTTCCGGGGAAACTCTAAATATATATACTATTATTACACAGTCGATATGAGTTTATGAAAGAAGACTTACAGTGAAACAGCCCCACAATACAGTTATATGTATATGAAAGCGGATAAAGAAAGCATATAACCACTTACTCGGTTGTAGAGCTTCCATGCTGTTTGGTTAGTTGTTCAACAAAGAAAGATTGAAAACAACAGTATATTCAAAAATTAAAGGATAAATTATTTTGAAAAGAGGTTGGGGCTTACAGCTCAAGGAGAGGCCCAAGTTTTTATCAATGATCGCACTGTCATTTTGTACAGAGGGACTTATACAAGTGACTGAGGCCCGAGAAACATTTTTTGTACAAAGGGATGGGTCTTAAACTCTCTCAAGAGGCCCAAAAGGTTTAAAGAAAAAGAGTGGGGCTTATAACACCAGGGTAGGCCCATATGATTTTTCGTTTGAAATTGCGATCGCGCCGAGATTTTTGAAAACGCAGTGGGTCTTATACAATGACTGAGGCCCAAAATGGTTTGGTTTTCAAAGGGGGTTGGGTCTTACAATCTAATAGAGGCCCAAAAGTTTTGAATGGGTCTTATAGCTCGAGGAGAGGCCCAGATGGTTCATTTTTAAACGGGCGACGATTGCGCCGAACTTTTCTTTTCACACAGAGGGACTTATACAATATCTGAGGCCCAAAATTGTTTTGGTTAAAATGGAATTGGGTCTTACACTCTAATAGAGGCCCAAGAGATTTTGAATGGGTCTTATAGCTCTAGGAGAGGCCCAAGGTTTATTTTTCAACGGACGATGATCGCGTCGAACTTTTTCAAATACAACGGGACTTATCCAACATTTGAGGCCCAAAAATAGGTTTGTATTTACAAAGGATTGGGTCTTACACTCTATTAGAGGCCCATGAGTGTTTGAAAATGATTTGTGAGGGTTGAATTAATCAAAACCCTAATTTGTTTCCAAAATGTATTTTAATTGAATAAAAAATTCAATTAAAATGATCAAAATTGTTTAACATGTGGAACACAAATTGTGATCTTGGATTAATGTTTCAAAAATCATGTTTTGACTTGCAAAATGAATAGAAGTCATTAAAATTTGCAAAATCAAGAAGGAAAAAATATTTTAAATGTCAAAACCAATTAAAATATTAATTCTTTTCAAAAATATCAATTATATGAAATAAATAATATTTTTGGGATTTTTTTGGTAAAATAAAATATTTTAACATTTTTGTGAATTATTAAAAAAAGAATCAACTCAAAATCATTAAAACTCAGAGAGAAATTAATTTTTGAATCAATTAAATAAAATCACAAAATTCAAATATTTGAATTTTCAAAAAAGGGCGCCAAGAACACGCGCGTGTTCTGAGTTTTGCCCAGATTTGCATTTTCTCTCCAATCTCACTGAATACTTGATGGAATCATGCAAACCACATATCAATCTGCTCGTTTCAACCTCACGATCATGTCTATGGTCTTTAATTTCATTTATTTTTAACATGGAATAAGAAATCAAGACAAAACCTCAATAACCCTAAAATTTGCATGAAGGCTGAGAATTTTGATACACGATTCAAAAAAAGCAATTAATTAAGGGGAAACATTCCATGCATGATTATGAACATTTGGCAAAAGTATTATGCGAGGAAATATGCATAGATTAAGAGATGACCAAGTTTAGGCTTACTTGAAGGTCGTGACAGCAAGTGCAATGTGATTTTTGAGTTGGAGGTGTTACAGATGAGTTGTGATGATCTGAACAGCTTCCCTACACCCCATGGAGTGTGTTTAAATGCTTGGACTTGACTGGAAATGGCTGGATCACTTCATGGCATCTCAGCTGCAACTTGGTTAAAACCTTGAGCAACTGGCTGGTGATTCTGAGAAATCAGTGTTCCAGATGTTGTTTAAGTGTTTGGATCACTTCTATATGATGTTTATGAGGTGTGTGTGTGTGTGTGTGATTGGTTTGATTGGAATTGCTCTAAAACTCAAAACCCGATAGTGGCTTGCCTTAGAAGGCAAAATTGGAAGTGAGAAGGTGATTTCGAGGAAAGCATCTGTTTGATGGCTTTGGTGTACTCAAACTGATCACAAATGAGCTCTATTTATAGTAGAGCAAGTTTGTTTTGCAAGCAATAGTGAATGGCAACTGCAGCAGAGGTTTGGTCAATGTTGGCAAATGAAAATCCAAGTCTCCTCTAGCCATTGACTAGAGGTTAGAGCATAGAGCTTTGGTTCCCTACTTGTTGGAGGATTCTTGACTGAATTCAGTTGCAAATGTGTCAGTCCATGCCACCTCTAAGCATCTATTAAATGCTCCAATCCAAAATTGGAGTCTTGTCCCTCTTTTAAGCAATTCTAGGTTTGGCATGCTACTTCTGGTTCCAAGGACTTTATAGGCTTGGCTCAGTGATTGTCCCCTTTAGATTTGATCCTCATATGTGTCCAAGATGATGACAAGGCTTGAAATTGGCTGATTTTGGTAAATCGACCAAAAATGCAAAATTCTGCCTTGCCTTGGCAGTTTTTAGCAAGGCAACTTGCCAATGTCATATCTCATGGCTCAAGTTGAATTTGGTGATGTTCTTGGCCATTTTGGAAAGCCCTTATATGATACAATAACTTTTTGATCATATTTGGTTTTGATACTTTTTGGATCCAAGTGAAAAATGTCTCTACATTTGGAAAAAAAATGAAGGCAGATTCTGACTTAGTGAAAATTTCACTAAGTGTTGGAAAAAAGTGACATTTTCACTTTTTGTGATTTTGATCAATCCATAACTCAAAATCCATAATGAATTTGGAGGGGGGGGGGGTTAGTTTTTAGCTTTTGTAGAGGGCCATGAGATCTACAAATCAAGTTTTGGATGGGGAAAATTGGCTTTGTGGTTTAGGAGTTATGATCCTCCAAAGTTGGTACCCTTGCCACTTTGTTCATAACTTAGAAAATTTTCTAAGTTTTTATGGTTACCCCTTTTACAAGTTATCCCACTTTCTTTGATTTTTCTTGATGAATGATGATTCAAATCATACATTAACATCAATTTAGGGTTAAAAATCCATTTTTGTGAAAAATTTCAAAAAGTCAAAGTTGACTTTTGTGCACAGTTGACTTTTTATCCGATGAATTCCAAACTGTGCAATCCTTTAGGAAATCATGTCCTTGACCAAAATCAAACTTGATGGACATGTTCCATGGGTTTTATAGGGTATATTGAATCATGTCTTAGGGCTTGGGAGCATGTCCTGGTCAAAAGTCAAAGTTACAGTTGACTTTTCTCGCGAAACCCTAACTGTGGTTCAGATGAAATTGAGACTTATTGGTCAAGCTTCCTGGGTTAATCCATTGTTGCAAATGGATCAATGTGGTATGTTGTAGACCCTCAAGTCCTCTCTTGAGGTCTTGGCTCATGATTTGTCCCAAAAGTCAACTTAGGGGTGAATTAGGTCAAGAAACCCTAATTCCTGATTTTTGATGTATGCATCCCCTGAGGTCAAATTGACTTGATGTTTGGGCCCATGAGGTTCCATGGAGTATATTAGGTTATGCTTTGAAGCATTGACTCATGCCCAGAGAAAAATTTCCAACTGGAGGCCCTGGTCGACCAAAACCCTAATTTGGTGACACTGGCGATCTTGAGGCTTGATCCACCTAGAAGGGAGCAACCTTGTGCTTAATCCTTGATGTGGGAATCCTATTGATCCATTGTAGATGTTTGGGAGGTTTAGACAAGTTGAAGATCATGTCAATTCTTGATTGATCCTTTGTCTAAGAACTCTGAGAGGGCTTGAAACCCTAAATTTGATTGTAGTGGATGCTCACCCATCTTTGGGGAGACTGATGAAGTATAATGATACACCCATATTGTGATCATGATTTACACAATGATGGGAATCTTAGTGGTAAAAATTTGGGGTATGATAGAGGGTCTAGGAGGAAGAGACACCCTCTGACGCTACCGCTAGCCTACAAGTCGCCATGGCGATCTCTCGACCCTAGGACTTCTACGTCCCCGATTAGGCTGAAAACCCCATGTACTTTGCCGCGCATAGTAGATGGGAGACTTTCCCTTCCTCCATGGTCATATCGGATGGAGGGTTCAACAAGCTTATTGTGGGGTGAGTCAAGAGGAAGTTCGAGCAACTCATCGACGCAAACTCGAGCATGAACTCCACCATCGACAAAAATCGGGGAGGCTCGAACCCCATCGCCTTCTACCGCGATGAGCTCCCCAGCGGAGCCCCCAAATTCAACATCCCTCTATTCGTGAGAGCACAAATGGCGAACTTTGACGTTTGCCGCATTCTGGTCGACCAGAGAAGCTCGGTCGATATCATGTATTCGTAGTTGATCATAACCTTGCAACTCGACGAAACACACTTAACCCGTCGCCACACTCCACGGGGACATTGAGGTTGCGAGGATATGCTTTGAAGCAGCCTCGAAGGGAGAGAACAATATCAATGCGCCGTCCAGGACTCCAGGAAAGCCAGCTAGACCCAGCACCTCCGAGGTGCCGAAGCCAGTACCTCACGTCGACTCTTTCGACCTGGACAGTCGCTTCACCAAGGATGACCTGAAGGCGCAGAGCAAGAAAGAGAAAGGAGTTTGACCAGCAGCAGAAGCCTCCTTGACACTAGAAGTCAACAAGAAGCATGCTCATCCCAGGCGCCTCATTCCTGATGGCGAGTTCGAAGTCATCCTCCTCGGCAGCAGCCCAAACAAAGGTGTGAAGATTGGTACTGATCTCCCCGACCTCGCGAGGAAACAACTGAAGGCTTTCTTGAGGGAAAATGTTGATTTGTTTTCCTGGAGCGCTGCAAAGATGCCCGGACTGGACCGCGACGTTGTATGCCACCAACTGACCATAGATCCAGCCGCTAGGGTCGTAGTACAACGTAGGCGTAGGCAGTCTCCTGAAAAAGTGGAGGCTGCTGAACTAGCTATAAAATACCTCCTAGAGGCAAATTTTATTTTAGAAGCCCAGTAGATAACCTGGCTCTGTAATGTTGTACTCGTTAAAAAAATCTAATGGAAAGTGGCGAATGTGTGTTGACTATACCGATCTTAACAGGGTTTTCCCTAAAGACGCTTATCATTTGCCTAACATTGATATATTGGTCGACAACTCTGCAGGTTTCAAACTATTATCGTTCATGGACGCGTACTCGGGGTACAACCAAATCCCCATGGCAAAAGCGGACAAGAAATACACGGCCATCATGACCAAGTCGGGTAACTATTACTACAACGTAATGCCCTTTAGCCTGAAAAACACTAGCGCTACTTACTAGAGAATGATGAACAAAATCTTCCGAGCTGAGATCGGGGACATGCTCGAGGTCTACATGGACGACATGATCGTGAAGTCCCAAGAGGAAACCGATCACGCGCTCTACCTCAATAGAGTCTTCGACCATGCGAGGAGATGCAAAATAAGATTCAATCCGGAAAAGTGTACATTCGGCATTCGAGCAGGAAAGTTCCTCGGTTTCTATCTGATCGAGTGAGGAATTAAAGCAAACCCAGACAAATGCAGGGCCTTCTACGAATTCCCAACTCCAAATTCGAATCGATTCAGACCCTGAACGAGATTCTCACCTCGTTATCCCGCTTCGTAGCCAAATCTTCCTAGCACGGACTCCCCCTTTTCAAACTCCTGCGCAAGGAAGCGACGTTCGAATGGACTGAGGAGTGCGAATAGGCCCTCCTCCACCTTAAGCAAGCTCTCTCACAACTATCAGTCCTCTTGAGGCCAGACCACTGGGAGACTCTCTACCTCTACCTCTCCGTTGAAGTTGAGGCCGTCAACGCGACTCTCATTCGCGAGATTCCCGAGGGGCAGAAGCCTATATACTTCACAGCAAGGCCCTGCAAGGACCATAACTCAGATACCAGTAGATCGAAAAGGTAGTGCTGGCCCTCATCAATGCGGCGGGGAGGTTGATACATTACTTCCTAGCCCACACGATAGTGGTACGAACTGACTAGCATGCGAAACAGCTGCTCGTCCATCCTGACATGGCCAGCAAAATGCTTAAATGGTCGCTGTAACTCTCTGAATTCGACATTCAATATGAGAGAAGAAAGGCCCTTAAATCCCAGGTGTTGGCCGACTTCGTGGCAGAGATGACCACACCGACCTCCTAGACAAACGGGACGCATAAGTGGACCATTTTCGTGGACGGAGCATCCAGTTTGACCGGAAGTGGGGCTGGAATTATCCTGGAAAACAAGGAGGGGATCCTGATTGAAGCCTCCCTCACCCTATATTTCCCAGCCTTGAAAAACTAGGTAGAATACGAGGACTTCCTCAGAGGGCTGCGCTTAGCCGAGGATTTGGGAGCTAAAGAGGTAAAGATCTTCACCGACTCCCAGCTGGTCACCTCGCAAGTACTAGGGGAATACCAAGCCAAAAATGACAATCTCTCGGAATACTTGGCCCTGGTCTGAGAACGAATAACCAAATTCGATTCTACCGAGGTAAGACATGTCCCTCGCGAACACAACACCATGACAGGCATCCTTTCCAAGCTGGCGAGCACAAAGAAGAAGGGCAGGAACAAGTCTGTCATCTAGGAGGTACTTTCCCGCCCGAGCATCGAGAAATTGTCTGTGGTTATTGACCTGAACGCCATCGGCGATAGCAACTGTTGGATGACCCCGGTCTCCAACTACCTCGCAACAGGGGAACTGCCCAGCAACCAAAAAGAGGCCAGCGTGACGAGACGCCAAGCTTGCGCCTACGTCCTCATCGAGGACATGCTATACATACGAGGATTCTTCATCCCTCTCCTCAAATGCGTCGAGTAGTCCAAGGTCGCCCACATACTTCAAGAAATACATGAAGGAATCAACGCCCAACACATCGGAGGACGGCTCCTCGCCCGGAAAGCTCTACGAGCAGGGTACTACTGGCCTAACTTGCAGCATGATACGAAGGAACACGTCATAAAGTCCGATAAATTCCAGCGTCACGGGGACATACACTTAGCACCGCCCAATAAGCTCAAAACACTCTCGTCTCTGTTGTCGTTCGCCTGGTGGGGCATGGACATCCTCGGACCGTTTACTACGGGGTCATACCAGAACAAATACCTGATAGTCGGTGTTGACTATTTCACGAAGTGGATAGAGGCGGAGGCCCTCGCCAAAATCACCGCACATAACATACTTCGTTTCTATAATAGAAACATACTCGCCCAGTTTGGCGTACCACAAGCGATTGTCACCGAAAACAGGACGCAGTTCACATACAAAACTTCTAGGACTTTATCGCCAAGCTATGCACCAAACAACATTTCACCTCGATCGAGCACCGACAAATAAACGGGCAAGCAAAAGCCGCGAACATGGTGATTTTAAACTATAGGTTTGTATTTTCAATGTATTTGGCGTTCAAATGGTACTAAGTCTAATCTGTTGTTATTTCCCGTATTTCATTTGTTTAGAGGGACTGAGATATTCCCTAATAAATTGACAGTAGAGTGGCTTTTCATTTATTATGCGTATTTCACGAGATTTGAAAGGCTGAGAAATTTCTAGTAAGAAATAAGAGAGAAGCCATTTGTACACAATTTCCTAGATGAGATGAATTAATGAGTGTCATTTAAAAAAAATTAAAGATAGATTGATTATAACTGGAGGGACTCTATGAGATAGAGAGTTAGGCTCTAGTAGGAGTGCTAGCTGGATTTTATCTACAGGTTGTAGGATTTCACTAGACACTGAGTAATACGATGGGTGAAGTCTTTTATCTGTGACTAATTTTAAATTTTTACTAATCAGAGGACATGTGCAAACAAATACACGGGAGGACAAAAAGGTTTTCTTAAGAATTTGTTTCAAGAAATTAAAAAGAGATTTGGGTTTTGATTATTAAGAAAAGTAAGTGGAGGCATGACGAAGGTTGGATGATGTTTTGAACTTTCAGGGTTTTGAGTGTAGGAGCATGACAGGGAGACGTGACTTTATAGAGTAAGTGTGTAGATTGATTTATGCCTAGTCTAGGAAGGATATAGGTCAGTTCAAAAGATTTTAGTAAGATCTTATTAAGTTGTCAGAGATATGTTGTGCAATGATGATTGTATCTTTTGCGTGTAGTTTTTGTTAAAGGATTTTCTTGGATTTAGCAATTTCTTTTCATCTATGCTTAACAGATTTTCTATTGGTTGATTATTTCCCTAATGAAACATGTGCAAATTCCTAAATAATTATCTAGTAAAACATGCTATGATAAATTTGAAAGAATTCTAATTAAGGCATCTCATGAGTTTAACAGATTATTAGTGAAAAGAAAAGTGTACCTTAGACCTTTCAGACTTGGCTTGCTTTTAGCATCTTTCTGCTTTTGCATATTTCCGAGTAAGCTGCAGATGTTTCTTGGGTTCTTCAAAATAAGCTTATCTTCTGACTTCTGAAGAGAATATTTTCTTGGAAGGTGATCCTAGTTGGATCATAGCTTTCTCTCTCTTTTCCTGTTCAACCTTGTCATTTAGTTCTCTAGGTTACAGTAATCGAGATTGAGACGTAGTATGATCAGAGTGACCATTTTGGTTGAACTAAGCCAATTCCATGCAATCCTTTTTGATAAGGCGATATTCGTATGCGTGGGAGCAATACTGAGTGACCAGTAAATTTTATTTGATGACCCCATTCATAAATAACAGATTACATCTGTTTCTCACTTCTCATTTCCTTGATCCATAGAACCTGTTTAGTTCTGATACAGTTCTTGAGATATGGATCCGAATCTTAAACAACAAACTTTTGAGAATTGGTTGAGTTCTTCTTTCATAGCCTGAATTCAGTTTGTGTTTGTCAGAGTTTCTTATCTTTGAAAGATGATTGATTTCACCAGTTCAGTGAGAATCTTTGAGAGGTTATTCAGGAAGGAGTTGACATATCAACATCTGACTTTGTTCCTCAAGGTTGTTTCAGAACTTGTTCAGAACCAGGGCAACATCATGCCTCATGTGTACATCACTAGACATGATTTGTATGAACCTCTTGTTCTCACAATGATGATCAACTTATTTGGGGTTGTTCACACATATCTAAGAGTTAACTAATTTCTTCAAGCTAACATCTTACCGTCATCTTTTATGATATTAGTTAGAGAACCTAGATACCTGAAATGATAGCATCCAATTTCATAGCACAAGTGGTTCTGAGAACACTTGATCAGATTATCAACATTTGATCTTTACTAGGATGATTTCAGGTTGTTGGAGCTTGATCACCGAACCAGTTAAGAGTTCGTTCGGAATCAACTAAATCTTTGGGATTCAGTTTTCCATTGAATCTTTTGATCATTCTAGATTCTGACATTGAATCATTTCTAATAACTTGAATTTTTCAGATTCTGAATTTAACATATTTCTCTCTGAAATTCAAAGTCTTAGAACAACAATCTTCCTTCTTTACATGAAGAGATCCATAATGAGTTTTTAAACGAGAAAGTCAATGGTGGGCCTAATCCGTTTCTTAAAAACATCTCAAAAACTCATAATGAATTAATCTTCAGCAAACAGATTTCTTGCTTTCTGATGATTCATCTTTTAATCATATACGTGGTTTTATCCACACGTATTTTCTTGAATGAGCATTCAACAGATACTTTCCTTTATCTGATGAATTCATATTATTAATTGAATCTTCAATTTTAATGAGCCTTCATCTAGAATCAGTGACTTGCTCACGATGTAATCAAATTGATTACAATTTTGTACACAGTTAACTGCTGAACTGTTACAGAAATTGTACGTGGATTTCAATTTCACCAAGAGTACTTCTACGCACCACGTCTGGATCTTTTTCTGACACTGTTAAGTGTTTGATGTGAATCAATAATAGAACCGGAGCTCTGATACCAATTGAAGGTGCGAGAAAGACACAAGAAAAAGGGGTTTGAATTGTGTATTTACTCTTTCAGTAACTTTTCGCATCTTGTTAATTTGACGCTCAAGAACCTTCAATGTTCATTGAGAGATTCTGATCTATTAACTAACGAGTATGAGAACCGTATAAGTTCTGTTCATAAGATACGATACTCAGAACTTGCAGTGCGGAAGCTTATCAGAGATAGGCTGCAAGGTTCTGACTTTGCTTAATATGAGGTTCTGATATTCAAAGAAGGAACATAAAAAGAGATACTAAGCAAAGGAGTAAAGGACACATGTTATATCCTGGTTCACCACGCGGGCTAATCCAATCCACCCTCCTCAGGTGATTTCGCCTTGAACACAAGGACTTAATCCACTATAACCAAATCATGATTACACTTGCACGGGCAACAGCCGGTGACTAACTACTTACACAGCCGCACTGTGACTAACTACTTGCACAGCCGCACTGTGACTAACAACCCAATGAACCGTTCAAGGATCCAATAGGATATAATGTTCATTGACCGAGCAGACCTACTGCTGGGATTTTACAGCTAGCCGTTCGGGGATTCAATTTAATGAATATAACGCTACTGACCATATTTCAGGATTTTCCACAATGACCCTTAGCCATTGTCATCTCAAGTATCTGATCACCTCGTGATCTACTCAAGGGCCTCAACTCACAGCTGAACCGTTCAGGGATCCCATCAGGATATAACATTCACTTGAGGAGTCTCAATTCATCTAGTTGAATTGGCAAACTGGAGATTACAAATTGTGCTTCTTAATAAGCAAATTTCTCCTAGGTTTAAGTACAAAGAACACACACATGTGTTCAAGCAAGTTTTGAGCAATCAGCTCCTTGCTTTCCTAAGAAACTACAAAGATGTATTTAGATATTATGATTGTTGACATCTTGTAGATCTTCTTCTTCTTCGTCTTCTGTTTGAGTAAGCTTTGAGCAGTAACTCCTTGCTTCAGATCTTCAATGAGCTTTGACGAGAAGGTAGGTTGATGACTTGACTAATCTTCAATTGTTGTCTTCTTCATCAACAGCTTCTGTTTGATTGTTGTTGTTGTGTTAATTTGTTCTTTGGAGATTCAACAACAATTGCCATGAGTGAATTAATGATAACTTTGAATATTCTAAGTGTTACAATGAGAACTCATCGTTGTTGCTATCTTCACACGATGACTTGGTCAATTTTGTAGATGAACATTCAGTTCATGATTCTACAAGTGATCGACACATCAGAAGCAAAAACTCTTTCCATTAAATAGCCAGTATAAATATAGCTGTTAGAGAATATTGTTGGCTGTTTGGAAAAGAGACGTTGTGATATAATGAGTTGTACTGACATATCTTCTTTTTGCAGAAGAGATCTTTTCTTGGGTAGTGTGTATAATTAACTCACAACGGTAATATTTAGACTTTGATACTTCAGTGGCTTCTGATGTTAATTTGATGAAGCATGAGTGGAGTCTTTATAGCAGAATATCTGATGCTTCAAGTCTTCCGTTAATTGAAGAAGTCCATTAGGAATCAGTCTTCAGAACTTCAGCACTTGGTCTTTAAGAGCGTTATCCTTTTCTACTATAAGTCTTCCGAATCTTCAGAGCTTGTCTTCAGAGTCTTCAGAACTTCTTGTTTGAGACCTTAATCTTCAGAACTCGTCAGTTTTCAGAATATTTCTGCACTTGGTCTTCAGCGCCTTCAGCCATCAGAACTTCAAGTCATAGGAGTCTTTAGAACTTTGGTTCTTTCTGAGTGTACTTCTTCAGAAGCTTCGCTATCTTCAGAATCTTGATCACTTTCAGAGAGCATCCATAAGAGCATTGCAACAACAATCTTGGCATCCTTGGATCTGACTGATTATGACTAGATAAACAAGCGTTCTTGCTTCTCGCGACTTTAGTCACAACTAGTAACTTCGCATATATATATATATATATATATATATATATTCAATCATAGTACATCTGGTTGGTGTATGTTGGTTCTGATGTCTTTAGTTCTTATGATCTGCACACAACACACGTTAGACCATAAAATGGTTCTTTCACAAATACTCATTGTTATCATCAAAACATAGATTGACTTGTAGAGACAATTCTTGCTCTCACAATCTCCCCCTTTTTGATGATGACAAAACCAAGTATTTTGATTGAACATTTTATACAAGGTAATCACCAAAGCAAACAAATTCAGAGTGTGGAGCAACAGCTCCCCCTGAATGAGTTATCCTCAAAGCTTTATCTGAGATCATCTAGGATTTTATATAATCCAAAGATATACAGAGTAACTTCTTGAGTTGCCATAACAGAAATTGAAAAGAGTTACTTTTATATCTTGTCCTTAAGAAAACGAAGAGTCTTTAGCATCTGGACTAGTTCAACAGAACTTCCATCTTCAGATCTTTAGAACTCAGTTTCCTTTGTTGTCATATCAGAGCTTGTTATCTTCAGAGTCGTCTGAAGCATTTCTACTTTTCAGTAGATTCAATTGAGCACAGAATTAGAGCAGTTCTTTGACTGATAAACATAGCTTCTTTGTACATCAGAAACTGTCTTTTGAGATACTCCCCCTGAGTTTTAGGCTATATGAAGAATTTAGATTTTGCATTTGGTTTTCTGGGTAATCTCCCCTAATTTCCATAAGTCAGATATTGGGATCTTTCAGAATCGAAATTCAGAGTTTCTAAATTTAATCACCAGTGTTGATCATGACTTTTCAGAGTTTGACTTTGAACACAGGTTTATTTCAAACCTTGTTATTGTCACAACTCAGTTAAATTATCAAAGCTTGATTTTTTATCAGATACCAATTGAAGGTTAAAACTTGTGATCAATCACGCTTAATTCTGAATCGGGTACATCTTGTTTTAGTCGGATGTAAAAATGATGTGCTGACTCTTATACCAGAGTATTTTGAGTTTGATACCAAGTGAAGAATTTCTTCTCATACGCTTATGAGGTAATTCATTAGAGTGCTGATATTGATACCAATGAGGGTATTTGACAGTAATCCAGAGCTTTGCTTTGAGAGTCTGATATTAATCTTTGTGTACTGAGTCTAATTTTCAATTGATGATTTAGTATGATACCAAATTGTCTTTAACAGTTCCTGATAGAATGGTTTCTTGCTTGGATCTTTAATCCAGATCTTCAGACAGTTTTTGACTTCTAATTTGCACAGATCTTCTGAGTGAGTATCTTGAAATGTAGACTTTGCCTTAACTGCTTTCAGAGTATTCTTACTTAATCTGATTCTTTATTCTGTGATCGTGGTTCTTCTTCTTATCCTGTCTTTAGAATGCATAGTGAACTTGTTTAGAGTTCCTCAGATAACATCAAACAACAACCGTTAGTAGTAACACATTTTATAAGAGTACTTTGTTTGAGTTCTGCATTCTTTCAGATTTCCTTCTTTCAATCAAAATTAATATATTTCTCCCCCTTTTTTGACATCATCAAAAAATGTTAGGGCATATAAGCATTTAAGCATGTAGTCATTTATATTCAGTTACAGAGTCACAGAGTTATTAAAACATTTATAAGCATTTAGACTCATTTTAGAGAAACACATGTATACTCGGTATGTATTTAATTGAAGGATGATAGATGGAATCCACTGATTACTTAATTTAAGGATTAAAACATCTGTAGAGATTATTTTATTTGTGAACAGAAGATTTCAGTATTTCATCTTTTCATTTTGGTTTTATAATTCAGACAATAGATTGATCTTAATCTAGACAAGTTCAAGATGCCCATAGATAATTTAAACGCAGATTCCTAATGAAAAACATTTTGAGTAGTCCTAATAAAGCTGGGTTTTCATGGGTCCTATTGAGTTAGACTAGAGCGAGCCTAAGGATGATGAAGATGAGAACAAGCTTTCAGAACCGTCAGTTCTTGAGGCATGCAACCTCTCTTCTACTTGAGTAATTGCCAATTTCTTGCTTTTCACAATTTCTTCTGAGATCCATTCATGGAACTCGTTTCAGACTTTTCAGTCTTCGTTTACACAAGAACTAGAAGCATTGACAAGAGTTTGAATCCTTGAGAATGCGTTGTCCGGATAGGTTTATGTGATTTTAAGAGCAGACATGCATGATTATGTTAGCAATTCTTTAGCGAAACGTTTGTAGCGAAAGATTCGCATATTTTCAAGAACTTAAAATTTTCATTTAAATATTAGAAATACATAGTGCAAGAATTAAAATGACAGACAGACACTTAAATCCTAGTTATTATAGATTTGAAAAATCCATAGGAGAACATTCTTCGGTTGTCCCAACATGTTCTAATTTAGCAATCACATGCAGAGTCTCTAGGACACGAGATATGACCCTTCCATAAGGAATACTAAGAGAGGGATTGTCTTTAGATAGAAGAATTTGTTCTTTCAAGTGATTGAACATAATTGATGGAAGGTTAATTCTTCTTCTGTAGGTGAGAAGGAAGATGAAAAGCCTATCTGAATAAGTAAGCACTTTTCCTCCGCTATCTCTAGGTAGAAGATTCTTCTGCATTATTCTGTGCCATACTTTTGGTGAGGGTTTGAGTGTGGAGACACAATTGGAGGCACCGTTTCCATTGTGAATGTTACAGATGATGTCGTTGAAGATGGTTCTTTCCTTGTAGTTTTCAAGGGTGTGACCACTTTCATTGCACTTTATCGCCTGAGCAATGATAGACGGATTGATTACAACATGGATTCCAAAGACAGTTGACTTAATGATACACTGGTTGTGTGCATTAGAAAACACGTCTGCATTTACCCAGAATTCTTTGACACAATCTAGGTAGATTATGCCAGGAAGCATGATAAGATACCCATTCCAATTTTGACATAGGAGTTTAGAGGAGGTTCTTAATAATCCAAGGTCTTTGAAAGAGTTGTGGTTAAATGAGGATTCTTTACGGACAATCAGCTCAGAGCGATTTACTCTGCTAGACAAGGTTTGTGAGTTAGACATTTTTAGAACTGATACACAGGGTGTGAGTGAGAGGAAATGCTAACAGGAGAATGAGATAAAAAGAGGTATCTTGTGCTTTAAATAGACCAGTTATGAGTGAGATTTAATGAGTGCATGTGATTTTAAACTATAGGTTTGTATTTTCAATGTATTTGGCGTTCAAATGGTACTAAGTCTAATCTGTTGTTATTTCCCGTATTTCATTTGTTTAGAGGGACTGAGATATTCCCTAATAAATTGACAGTAGAGTGGCTTTTCATTTATTATGCGTATTTCACGAGATTTGAAAGGCTGAGAAATTTCTAGTAAGAAATAAGAGAGAAGCCATTTGTACACGATTTCCTAGATGAGATGAATTAATGAGTGTCATTTAAAAAAAAAATTCAAGATAGATTGATTATAACTGGAGGGACTCTATGAGATAGAGAGTTAGGCTCTAGTAGGAGTGCTAGCTGGATTTTATCTACAGGTTGTAGGATTTCACTAGACACTGAGTAATACGATGGGTGAAGTCTTTTATCTGTGACTAATTTTAAATTTTTACTAATCAAAGGACATGTGTAAACAAATACACGAGAGGACAAAAAGGTTTTCTTAAGAATTTGTTTCAAGAAATTAAAAAGAGATTTGGGTTTTGATTATTAAGAAAAGTAAGTGGAGGCATGACGAAGGTTGGATGATGTTTTGAACTTTCAGGGTTTTGAGTGTAGGAGCATGACAGGGAGACGTGACTTTATAGAGTAAGTGTGTAGATTGATTTATGCCTAGTCTAGGAAGGATATAGGTCAGTTCAAAAGATTTTAGTAAGATCTTATTAAGTTGTCAGAGATATGTTGTGCAATGATGATTGTATCTTTTGCGTGTAGTTTTTGTTAAAGGGTTTTCTTGGATTTAGCAATTTCTTTTCATCTATGCTTAACAGATTTTCTATTGGTTGATTATTTCCCTAAAGAAACATGTGCAAATTCCTAAATAATTATCTAGTAAAACATACTATGATAAATTTGAAAGAATTCTAATTAAGGCATCTCATGAGTTTAACAGATTATTAGTGAAAAGAAAAGTGTACCTTAGACCTTTCAGACTTGGCTTGCTTTTAGCATCTTCCTGCTTTTGCATATTTCCGAGTAAGCTGCAGATGTTTCTTGGGTTCTTCAAAATAAGCTTATCTTCTGACTTCTGAAGAGAATATTTTCTTGGAAGGTGATCCTAGTTGGATCATAGCTTTCTCTCTCTTTTCCTGTTCAACCTTGTCATTTAGTTCTCTAGGTTACAGTAATCGAGATTGAGACTTAGTATGATCAGAGTGACCATTTTGGTTGAACTAAGCCAATTCCATGCAATCCTTTTTTATAAGGCGATATTCGTATGCGTGGGAGCGATACTGAGTGACCAGTAAATTTTATTTGATGACCCCATTCATAAATAACAGATTACATTTGTTTCTCACTTCTCATTTCCTTGATCCATAGAACCTGTTTAGTTCTGATACAGTTCTTGAGATATGGATCCGAATCTTAAACAACAAACTTTTGAGAATTGGTTGAGTTCTTCTTTCATAGCCTGAATTCAGTTTGTGTTTGTCAGAGTTTCTTATCTTTGAAAGATGATTGATTTCACCAGTTCAGTGAGAATCTTTGAGAGGTTATTCAGGAAGGAGTTGACATATCAACATCTGACTTTGTTCCTCAAGGTTGTTTCAGAACTTGTTCAGAACCAGGGCAACATCATGCCTCATGTGTACATCACTAGACATGATTTGTATGAACCTCTTGTTCTCACAATGATGATCAACTTATTTGGGGTTGTTCACACATATCTAAGAGTTAACTAATTTCTTCAAGCTAACATCTTACCGTCATCTTTTATGATATTAGTTAGAGAACCTAGATACCTGAAATGATAGCATCCAATTTCATAGCACAAGTGGTTCTGAGAACACTTGATCAGATTATCAACATTTGATCTTTACTAGGATGATTTCAGGTTGTTGGAGCTTGATCACCGAACCAGTTAAGAGTTCGTTCGGAATCAACTGAATCTTTGGGATTCAGTTTTCCATTGAATCTTTTGATCATTCTAGATTCTGACATTGAATCATTTCTAATAACTTGAATTTTTCAGATTCTGAATTTAACATATTTCTCTCTGAAATTCAAAGTCTTAGAACAACAATCTTCCTTCTTTACATGAAGAGATCCATAATGAGTTTTTAAACGAGAAAGTCAATGGTGGACCTAATCCGTTTCTTGAAAACATCTCAAAAACTCATAATGAATTAATCTTCAGCAAACAGATTTCTTGCTTTCTAATGATTCATCTTTTAATCATATACGTGGTTTTATCCACACGTATTTTCTTGAATGAGCATTCAACAGATACTTTCCTTTATCTGATGAATTCATATTATTAATTGAATCTTCAATTTTAATGAGCCTTCATCTAGAATCAGTGACTTGCTCACGATGTAATCAAATTGATTACAATTTTGTACACAGTTAACTGCTGAACTGTTACAGAAATTGTACGTGGATTTCAATTTCACCAAGAGTACTTCTACGCACCACGTCTGGATCTTTTTCTGACACTGTTAAGTGTTTGATGTGAATCAATAACAGAACCGGAGCTCTGATACCAATTGAAGGTGCGAGAAAGACACAAGAAAAAGGGGTTTGAATTGTGTATTTACTCTTTCAGTAACTTTTCGCATCTTGTTAATTTGACGCTCAAGAACCTTTAATGTTCATTGAGAGATTCTGATCTATTAACTAACGAGTATGAGAACCGTATAAGTTCTGTTCATAAGATACGATACTCAGAACTTGCAGTTCGGAAGCTTATCAGAGATAGGCTGCAAGGTTCTGACTTTGCTTAATATGAGGTTCTGATATTCAAAGAAGGAACATAAAAAGAGATACTAAGCAAAGGAGTAAAGGACACATGCTATATCCTGGTTCACCACGCGGGCTAATCCAATCCACCCTCCTCAGGTGATTTCGCCTTGAACACAAGGACTTAATCCACTATAACCAAATCATGATTACACTTGCACGGGCAACAGCCGGTGACTAACTACTTACACAGCCGCACTGTGACTAACTACTTGCACAGCCGCACTGTGACTAACAACCCAATGAACCGTTCAAGGATCCAACATGATATAATGTTCATTGACCGAGCAGACCTACTGCTGGGATTTTATAGCTAGCCGTTCGGGGATTCAATTTAATGAATATAACGCTACTGACCATATTTCAGGATTTTCCACAATGACCCTTAGCCATTGTCATCTCAAGTATCTGATCACCTCGTGATCTACTCAAGGGCCTCAACTCACAGCTGAACCGTTCAGGGATCCCATCAGGATATAACATTCACTTGAGGAGTCTCAATTCATCTAGTTGAATTAGCAAACTGGAGATTACAAATTGTGCTTCTTAATAAGCAAATTTCTCCTAGGTTTAAGTACAAAGAACACACACATGTGTTCAAGCAAGTTTTGAGCAATCAGCTCCTTGCTTTCCTAAGAAACTACAAAGATGTATTTAGATATTATGATTGTTGACATCTTGTAGATCTTCTTCTTCTTCGTCTTCTGTTTGAGTAAGCTTTGAGCAGTAACTCCTTGCTTCAGATCTTCAATGAGCTTTGACGAGAAGGTAGGTTGATGACTTGACTGATCTTCAATTGTTGTCTTCTTCATCAACAACTTCTGTTTGATTGTTGTTGTTGTGTTAATTTGTTCTTTGGAGATTCAACAACAATTGCCATGAGTGAATTAATGATAACTTTGAATATTCTAAGTGTTACAATGAGAACTCATCGTTGTTGCTATCTTCACACGATGACTTGGTCAATTTTGTAGATGAACATTCAGTTCATGATTCTACAAGTGATCGACACATCAGAAGCAAAAACTCTTTCCATTAAATAGCCAGTATAAATATAGCTGTTAGAGAATATTGTTGGCTGTTTGGAAAAGAGACGTTGTGATATAATGAGTTGTACTGACATATCTTCTTTTTGCAGAAGAGATCTTTTCTTGGGTAGTGTGTATAATTAACTCACAACGGTAATATTTAGACTTTGATACTTCAGTGGCTTCTGATGTTAATTTGATGAAGCATGAGTGGAGTCTTTATAGCAAAATATCTGATGCTTCAAGTCTTCCGTTAATTGAAGAAGTCCATTAGGAATCAGTCTTCAGAACTTCAGCACTTGGTCTTTAAGAGCGTTATCCTTTTCTACTATAAGTCTTCCGAATCTTCAGAGCTTGTCTTCAGAGTCTTCAGAACTTCTTGTTTGAGACCTTGATCTTCAGAACTCGTCAGTTTTCAGAATATTTCTGCACTTGGTCTTCAGCGCCTTCAGCCATCAGAACTTCAAGTCATAGGAGTCTTTAGAACTTTGGTTCTTTCTGAGTGTACTTCTTCAGAAGCTTCGCTATCTTCAGAATCTTGATCACTTTCAGAGAGCATCCATAAGAGCATTGCAACAACAATCTTGGCATCCTTGGATCTGACTGATTATGACTAGATAAACAAGCGTTCTTGCTTCTCGCGACTTTAGTCACACCTAGTAACTTCGCATATATATATATATATATATATATATATATATATATATATATATATATATATATATATATATATATATATATATATATATATATATATATATTCAATCATAGTACATCTGGTTGGTGTATGTTGGTTCTGATGTCTTTAGTTCTTATGATCTGCACACAACACACGTTAGACCATAAAATGGTTCTTTCACAAATACTCATTGTTATCATCAAAACATAGATTGACTTGTAGAGACAATTCTTGCTCTCACAATCTCCCCCTTTTTGATGATGACAAAACCAAGTATTTTGATTGAACATTTTATACAAGGTAATCACCAAAGCAAACAAATTCAGAGTGTGGAGCAACAGCTCCCCCTGAATGAGTTATCCTCAAAGCTTTATCTGAGATCATCTAGGATTTTATATAATCCAAAGATATACAGAGTAACTTCTTGAGTTGCCATAACAGAAATTGAAAAGAGTTACTTTTATATCTTGTCCTTAAGAAAACGAAGAGTCTTTAGCATCTGGACTAGTTCAATAGAACTTCCATCTTCAGATCTTTAAAACTCAGTTTCCTTTGTTGTCATATCAGAGCTTGTTATCTTCAGAGTCGTCTGAAGCATTTCTACTTTTCAGTAGATTCAATTGAGCACAGAATTAGAGCAGTTCTTTGACTGATAAACATAGCTTCGTTGTACATCAGAAACTGTCTTTTGAGATACTCCCCCTGAGTTTTAGGCTATATGAAGAATTTAGATTTTGCATTTGGTTTTCTGGGTAATCTCCCCTAATTTCCATAAGTCAGATATTGGGATCTTTCAGAATTGAAATTCAGAGTTTCTAAATTTAATCACCAGTGTTGATCATGACTTTTCAGAGTTTGACTTTGAACACAGATTTATTTCAAACCTTGTTATTGTCACAACTCAGTTAAATTATCAAAGCTTGATTTTTTATCAGATACCAATTGAAGGTTAAAACTTGTGATCAATCACGCTTAATTCTGAATCGGGTACATCTTGTTTTAGTCGGATGTAAAAATGATGTGCTGACTCTTATACCAGAGTATTTGGAGTTTGATACCAAGTGAAGAATTTCTTCTCATACGCTTAAGAGGTAATTCATTAGAGTGCTGATATTGATACCAATGAGGGTATTTGACAGTAATCCAGAGCTTTGCTTTGAGAGTCTGATATTAATCTTTGTGTACTGAGTCTAATTTTCAATTGATGATTTAGTATGATACCAAATTGTCTTTAACGGTTCCTGATAGAATGGTTTCTTGCTTGGATCTTTAATCCAGATCTTCAGACAGTTTTTGACTTCTGATTTGCACAGATCTTCTGAGTGAGTATCTTGAAATGTAGACTTTGCCTTAACTGCTTTCAGAGTATTCTTACTTAATCTGATTCTTTATTCTGTGATCGTGGTTCTTCTTCTTATCCTGTCTTTAGAATGCATAGTGAACTTGTTTAGAGTTCCTCAGATAACATCAAACAACAACCGTTAGTAGTAACACATTTTATAAGAGTATTTTGTTTGAGTTCTGCATTCTTTCAGTTTTCCTTCTTTCAATCAAAATTAATATATTTCTCCCCCTTTTTGACATCATCAAAAAATGTTAGGGCATATAAGCATTTAAGCATGTAGTCATTTATATTCAGTTACAGAGTCACAGAGTTATTTAAACATTTATAAGCATTTAGACTCATTTTAGAGAAACACATGTATACTCGGTATGTATTTAATTGAAGGATGATAGATGGAATCCACTGATTACTTAATTTAAGGATTAAAACATCTGTAGAGATTATTTTATTTGTGAACAGAAGATTTCAGTATTTCATCTTTTCATTTTGGTTTTATAATTCAGACAATAGATTGATCTTAATCTAGACAAGTTCAAGATGCCCATAGATAATTTAAACGCAGATTCCTAATGAAAAACATTTTGAGTAGTCCTAATAAAGCTGGGTTTTCATGGGTCCTATTGAGTTAGACTAGAGCGAGCCTAAGGATGATGAAGATGAGAACAAGCTTTCAGAACCGTCAGTTCTTGAGGCATGCAACCTCTCTTCTACTTGAGTAATTGCCAATTTCTTGCTTTTCACAATTTCTTCTGAGATCCATTCATGGAACTCGTTTCAGACTTTTCAGTCTTCGTTTACACAAGAACTAGAAGCATTGACAAGAGTTTGAATCCTTGAGAATGCGTTGTCCGGATAGGTTTATGTGATTTTAAGAGCAGACATGCATGATTATGTTAGCAATTCTTTAGCGAAACGTTTGTAGCGAAAGATTCGCATATTTTCAAGAACTTAAAATTTTCATTTAAATATTAGAAATACATAGTGCAAGAATTAAAATAACAGACAGACACTTAAATCCTAGTTATTATAGATTTGAAAAATCCATAGGAGAACATTCTTCGGTTGTCCCAACATGTTCTAATTTAGCAATCACATCCAGAGTCTCTAGGACACGAGATATGACCCTTCCATAAGGAATACTAATAGAGGGATTGTCTTTAGATAGAAGAATTTGTTCTTTCAAGTGATTGAACATAATTGATGGAAGGTTAATTCTTCTTCTGTAGGTGAGAAGGAAGATGAAAAGCCTATCTGAGTAAGTAAGCACTTTTCCTCCGCTATCTCTAGGTAGAAGATTCTTCTGCATTATTCTGTGCCATACTTTTGGTGAGGGTTTGAGTGTGGAGACACAATTGGAGGCACCGTTTCCATTGTGAATGTTACAGATGATGTCGTTGAAGATGGTTCTTTCCTTGTAGTTTTCAAGGGTGTCACCACTTTCATTGCACTTTATCGCCTGAGCAATGATAGACGGATTGATTACAACATGGATTCCGAAGACAGTTGACTTAATGATACACTGGTTGTGTGCATTAGAAAACACGTCTGCATTTACCCAGAATTCTTTGACACAATCTAGGTAGATTATGCCAGGAAGCATGATAAGATACCCATTCCAATTTTGACATAGGAGTTTAGAGGAGGTTCTTAATAATCCAAGATCTTTGAAAGAGTTGTGGTTAAATGAGGATTCTTTAAGGACAATCAGCTCAGAGCGATTTACTCTGCTAGACAAGGTTTGTGAGTTAGACATTTTTAGAACTGATACACAGGGTGTGAGTGAGAGGAAATGCTAACAGGAGAATGAGATAAAAAGAGGTATCTTGTGCTTTAAATAGACCAGTTATGAGTGAGATTTAATGAGTGCATGTGATTTTAAACTATAGGTTTGTATTTTCAATGTATTTGGCGTTCAAATGGTACTAAGTCTAATCTGTTGTTATTTCCCGTATTTCATTTGTTTAGAGGGACTGAGATATTCCCTAATAAATTGACAGTAGAGTGGCTTTTCATTTATTATGCGTATTTCACGAGATTTGAATGGCTGAGAAATTTCTAGTAAGAAATAAGAGAGAAGCCATTTGTACACGATTTCCTAGATGAGATGAATTAATGAGTGTCATTTAAAAAAAAATTCAAGATAGATTGATTATAACTGGAGGGACTCTATGAGATAGAGAGTTAGGCTCTAGTAGGAGTGCTAGCTGGATTTTATCTACAGGTTGTAGGATTTCACTAGACACTGAGTAATACGATGGGTGAAGTCTTTTATCTGTGACTAATTTTAAATTTTTACTAATCAGAGGACATGTGCAAACAAATACACGGGAGGACAAAAAGGTTTTCTTAAGAATTTGTTTCAAGAAATTAAAAAGAGATTTGGGTTTTGATTATTAAGAAAAGTAAGTGGAGGCATGACGAAGGTTGGATGATGTTTTGAACTTTCAGGGTTTTGAGTGTAGGAGCATGACAGGGAGACGTGACTTTATAGAGTAAGTGTGTAGATTGATTTATGCATAGTCTAGGAAGGATATAGGTCAGTTCAAAAGATTTTAGTAAGATCTTATTAAGTTGTCAGAGATATGTTGTGCAATGATGATTGTATCTTTTGCGTGTAGTTTTTGTTAAAGGGTTTTCTTGGATTTAGCAATTTCTTTTCATCTATGCTTAACAGATTTTCTATTGGTTGATTATTTCCCTAAAGAAACATGTGCAAATTCCTAAATAATTATCTAGTAAAACATGCTATGATAAATTTGAAAGAATTCTAATTAAGGCATCTCATGAGTTTAACAGATTATTAGTGAAAAGAAAAGTGTACCTTAGACCTTTCAGACTTGGCTTGCTTTTAGCATCTTCCTGCTTTTGCATATTTCCGAGTAAGCTGCAGATGTTTCTTGGGTTCTTCAAAATAAGCTTATCTTCTGACTTCTGAAGAGAATATTTTCTTGGAAGGTGATCCTAGTTGGATCATAGCTTTCTCTCTCTTTTTCTGTTCAACCTTGTCATTTAGTTCTCTAGGTTACAGTAATCGAGATTGAGACTTAGTATGATCAGAGTGACCATTTTGGTTGAACTAAGCCAATTCCATGCAATCCTTTTTTATAAGGCGATATTCGTATGCGTGGGAGCAATACTGAGTGACCAGTAAATTTTATTTGATGACCCCATTCATAAATAACAGATTACATCTGTTTCTCACTTCTCATTTCCTTGATCCATAGAACCTGTTTAGTTCTGATACAGTTCTTGAGATATGGATCCGAATCTTAAACAACAAACTTTTGAGAATTGGTTGAGTTCTTCTTTCATAGCCTGAATTCAGTTTGTGTTTGTCAGAGTTTCTTATCTTTGAAAGATGATTGATTTCACCAGTTCAGTGAGAATCTTTGAGAGGTTATTCAGGAAGGAGTTGACATATCAACATCTGACTTTGTTCCTCAAGGTTGTTTCAGAACTTGTTCAGAACCAGGGCAACATCATGCCTCATGTGTACATCACTAGACATGATTTGCATGAACCTCTTGTTCTCACAATGATGATCAACTTATTTGGGGTTGTTCACACATATCTAAGAGTTAACTAATTTCTTCAAGCTAACATCTTACCGTCATCTTTTATGACATTGGTTAGAGAACCTAGATACCTGAAATGATAGCATCCAATTTCATAGCACAAGTGGTTCTGAGAACACTTGATCAGATTATCAACATTTGATCTTTACTAGAATGATTTCAGGCTGTTGGAGCTTGATCACCGAACCAGTTAAGAGTTCATTCGGAATCAACTGAATCTTTGGGATTCAGTTTTCCATTGAATCTTTTGATCATTCTAGATTCTGATATTGAATCATTTCTAATAATTTGAATTTTTCAGATTCTGAATTTAACATATTTCTTTCTGAAATTCAAAGTCTTAGAACAACAACCTTCCTTCTTTACATGAAGAGATCCATAATGAGTTTTTAAACGAGAAAGTCAAGGGTGGACCTAATCCGTTTCTTGAAAACATCTCAAAAACTCATAATGAATTAATCTTCAGCAAACAATATTTCTTGCTTTCTGATGATTCATCTTTTAATCATATACGTGGTTTTATCCACACGTATTTTCCAGAATGAGCATTCAACAGATACTTGCCTTTATCTGATGAATTCATATTATCAATTGATTCTTCAATTTTAATGAGCCTTCATCTAGAATCAGTGACTTGCTCACGATGTAATCAGATTGATTACAATTTTGTACACAGTTAACTGCTGAACTGTTACAGAAATTGTAAGTGGATTTCAATATCACCAAGAGTACTTCTACGCACCACGTCTGGATCTTTTTCTGACAATGTTAAGTGTTTGATGTGAATCAATAACATAACCGGAGCTCTGATACCAATTGAAGGTGCGAGAAAGACGCAAGAAAAAGGGGTTTGAATTGTGTATTTACTCTTTCAGTAACTTTCTGCGTCTTGTTAATTTGACGCTCAAGAACCTTCAATGTTCATTGAGAGATTCTGATCTATTAACTAACGAGTATGAGAACCGTATAAGTTCTGTTCATAAGATACGATACTCAAAACTTGCAGTGCGGAAGCTTATCAGAGATAGGCTGCAAAGTTCTGACTTTGCTTAATATGAGGTTCTGATATTCAAAGCAGGAACATAAAAAGAGATACTAAGCAAAGGAGTAAAGGACACATGATATATCCTGGTTCACCACGCGGGTTAATCCAGTCCACCCTCCTCAGGTGATTTCGCCTTGAACACAGGGACTTAATCCACTATAACCAAATCATGATTACACTTGCACGGGAAACAGTCGGTGACTAACTACTTGCACAGCCGCACTGTGACTAACAACCCAATGAACCGTTCAGGGATCCAATAGGATATAATGTTCATTGACCGAGCAGACCCACTGCTGGGATTTCACAGTTAGCCGTTCAGGGATTCAATTTAATGAATATAACGCTACTGACCATATTTCAGGATTTTCCACAATGACCCTCAGCCATTGTCATCTCAAGTATCTGATCACAGCGTGATCTACTCAAGGGCCTCAACTCACAGTTGAACCGTTCCGGGATCCCATCAGGATATAACGTTCACTTGAGGAGTCTCAATTCATCTAGTTGAATTGGAAAACTGGAGATTACAAATTGTGCTTCTTAATAAGCAAGTTTCTCCTAGGTTTAAGTACAAAGAACACACACATGTGTTCAAGCAAGTTTTGAGCAATCAACTCCTTGCTTTCCTAAGAAACTACAAAGATGTATTTAGATATTATGATTGTTGACATCTTGTAGATCTTCTTCTTCTTCGTCTTCTGTTTGAGCAAGCTTTGAGCAGTAACTCCTTTCTTCAGATCTTCAATGAGATTTGACAAGAAGGTAGGTTAATGACTTGACTGATCTTCAATTGTTGTCTTCTTCATCAACAGCTTTTGTTTGATTGTTGTTGTTGTGTTAATTTGTTCTTTGGAGATTCAACAGCAATTGCCATGAGTGAATTAATGACAGCTTTGAATATTCTAAGTGTTACAATGAGAACTCATCGTTGTTGCTATCTTCACACGATGACTTGGTCAATTTTGTAGATGAACATTCAGTTCGTGATTCTACAAGTGATCGACACATCAGAAGAAAAAACTCTTTCCATTAAATAGCCAGTAGAAATATAGCCGTTTGAGAATACTGTTGGCTGTTTGGAAAAGAGATGTTGTGATATAATGAGTTGTACTGACATATCTTCTTTTTGCAGAAGGGATCTTTTCTTGTGCAATGTGTACAATTAACTCACAACGGTAATATTTAGACTTTGATACTTCAGTGGCTTCTGATGTTAATTTGATGAAGCATGAGTGGAGTCTTTATAGCAGAATATCTGATGCTTCAAGTCTTCCGTTAATTGAAGAAGTCCATTAGGAATCAGTCTTCAGAACTTCAGCACTTGGTCTTTAAGAGCGTTATCCTTTTCTTCTTTAAGTCTTCCGAATCTTCAGAGCTTGTCTTCAAAGTCTTCAGAACTTCTTGTTTGAGACCTTGATCTTCAGAACTCGTCAGTCTTCAGAATCTTTCTGCACTTGGTCTTCAGCGCCTTCAGCCATCAGAACTTCAAGTCATAGGAGTCTTCAGAACTTTGGTTCTTTCTGAGTGTACTTCTTCAGAAGATTCGCTATCTTCAGAATCTTGATCACTTTCAGAGAGCATCCACAAGAGCATTGCAATAGTAATCTTGGCATCCTTGGATCTGACTGGTTATAACTAGATAAACAAGCGTTCTTGCTTCTCGCGACTTTAGTCACACATAGTAACTTCGCATATATATATATATATATATATATATATATATATATATATATATATATATATATATATATATATTCAATCAAAGTACATCTGGCTGGTGTATGTTGGTTCTGATGTCTTTAGTTCTTATGATCTGCACACAACACACGTTAGACCATAAAATGGTTCTTTCACAAATACTCATTGTTATCATCAAAACATAGATTGACTTGTAGAGACAATTCTTGCTCTCACATCGAACACCGGGGATACCCCATTCCGATTGACCTACGGGACCGAGGCGTTCACTCCCGTAGAGATCCAAGAACATTCCAGAGGAACCGAATCCTCCCTCAAAGAAGAGATGAACGATGAGTCGCTAAGAGAGGAGCTCGACCTGGTCGAAGAGATTCGGTTAGGGGCAGCCTTCCGAGAAGCCTCATTGAAACAAAAAATAACCTTGAGACATGACGCCAAAGTCATAAAATGGCAATACCATATCGGCGGTTTAGTCTTGTGAAGGAATCACAAAGACCCTCGCGAGGGATAGCTCGCCGCCAATTAGGAAGGCCCATATCGCGTCCGAGCAAAAACAAAACACAGGGCCTATTACCTAGAAAACTTGCAAGGGGAAGAACTTGCTTGACCATGTAACGCAGAAAAACTGAAACAATATTACAGCTAGGCCTGGCAGTCGGCGTACCCTCTTCAATGACGACAGGATGCGTCCCGACCATGGATGCGTGCTCGGGGTACAAGCACAGCGTCCCACACTTAAACAAAAAGGAAGGTTTCCGCTCTTTGACGAGTAGATCCCTAGCCCGACAAGGATAACTCGACCGAGCTCTGCCATCGTTGTACAAGTAAGGCAGAACACCCAGCTTGCGATGGGAAGTTCACGCCACGGCGTCAAGATCTATACCAAGATCTTCCCTCTGCTATAAATCGGAAGGCAGCTCCGACCACTCGAATAGGTTCCCTACACTGTCGAGCACCAATTCTATCGAGCAAGACCCCATAGACACTTAGAAAAAAACAATTCGCATTCAAACATAAAGTATTAACTGAGGAAACTATTTACTCGGCGATCAAAACGTACATTAAAATAGCAAAAAGTAAAGTATGATTAAAAGGTGAAATATACGCGAGCAAGGTATATGCGAGCATATCATAAAAGTAAAATGCAATTGGACTAAAACGACCACGAAGGCCTATGTTGTCACATTATTACAAAAAAGGGCGACGCCCAAATATTACAACTCATGGCACGCAGGCCGAACAAATAACAACAAAAAAATACAAATCTAAACATCTTTCTCCTCTGGTTGGGTCTCCACCTCGGCATTATCATCGTCGTCAAGGCGAGGAAGGACTATGTTTTTGTCGACCACCTGGTTCATGAAACCAATCCCCTTGGTGACAAGCTCGACCCTGGGGTTCACAACTTGGAGCTAAGTCTCCAAATTATCAAAACCCATCCCGACAGCATCCAAGTAACCTTGCTCGAGGACCCTAATCTTGGCGACCAGCTCGGCACGGGTCCCCAGGGCTCTCAGCTCTTCGTCCTCTACCTCGGCAGGGGCCGCAATAGCTTCAAGAGTGGCGAATTGTCTATGAGGGCCTTCTTCTCGGCGACATGCTCGAGCTTCAAGGTAGCCAATGTCTCAGTTAGCTTGGCATTCTCGGTGACTATCCTGGACTGAAGCTTATAACTATGTTTGTAGTCCTCGAAGGCAGTCTCCAGCTTGAGCGTCGTCCCTCGAGGTTCCTATACGCTACCTGTTGCTTCTCCAACTCAAAAATGGGATAAGTCTCCTCGTCATTAAGAACGAGAGAAACCTCTAAGACCCTCATCAGGGCAGCTGCATCCTGAGCCAGCATTTTCCTTCTAGTCGTCGCGTCGAGGCCTAGGATAACTGAAGAGTCTGCCCGAGGTACGGCCAGAGAAGGGGTTCCCTAGAAGAACCCCTATCAGATAAGCATGGGGCAACACGAACTTGTTATCATCTTACCCGTCTCCCATCAGATCTACAGGCTCGTTCGCCCAATGCCTCTTCTTGGTCCGGGTGCCCCATTCTTATTGAGGAGTAGACTGGCTGTCACTCGTGGAAGAAGTGGAGCCGGGGACAGAGTCGACCCTCGACTGACTCTGGAGATCAAAAATCCTGCCCTTGGAACCCTTTTTCCCATCTTTTACGGCCATTTTGAGAACGCGCTCTTGGAGGTTCGACATGCTGCCTGCGACAAAAAAAAAGGGTCAGTACGCCGAGACATGATAAACGCATAAGTTAAAGGAAAGACAACTACCTAAGAGCAGCCTAGCCTCCTGGTATTGATGTATCGAGGCTCTAACCTAGCGTAACGCCGCTCGTCGAGGACAACCTTCCCGTCTCTGGTCTGCCACTAAGCAAGGACAAAGTCATCCACAAACTTCATGAATTTATCATAGCCACGCTGATCTTTGACATCCAGCTCGTGGGGTTTTATAATATAATGGTCGGTCTCACGCTTGAAATGGGCGTCTGTCTGGTGAAGGGGACACTTCGAAGAAAACTTCATCACCATGTTCCCATCCTTGTCAAGACACACGCTTTCATCCTTCTCAAACTTCGACACAAGATAAAACACGAATTGGATAGCCGTTGGGGATACGGGTTTGATCACGTAGTACTTGTCTTTAAACGTACAAACAGAGTCCGAGAACACTTTGAACAACTTCTTCGGATGCTTTAGAGACACCCAGCTGTGTTGTCCATTCGTGGACTGTTGTTGGAGGTGAAAGCAATGGAAAAATAGCGGAAGGGTAGCCCCGATCTTGAGATAGTCACACGTGATTTCGAAATCCCGAATGAAGGCAATCGCTTTCACGTGCAGCTGTGAGGGCG
Organism: Lathyrus tuberosus; assembly: GCA_022829125.1. Classification (NCBI taxonomy): domain Eukaryota; kingdom Viridiplantae; phylum Streptophyta; class Magnoliopsida; order Fabales; family Fabaceae; genus Lathyrus; species Lathyrus tuberosus. Next base: position 241,945 of record JALAZF010000498.1, read on the forward strand.
CTATCTCCAGTCGGGCAAAAATACCTATTTGTTGGCTGTTGAATGGCAGTCGGAGGCCCAGCTCTTTAAACATAAACTCGTACATAGCAAAGCTATTCTTCACGAAATCCTAGCAGATTCGTGCTTCATGAGAAGGTTTGTAGATCGATCATTCCTCCTCGACTCCCTCGACACCTCCAGTCGTATCAACAACGGTGAACACACTATCGGGGTAATCTGCAAAGCGTGAGGTTATCCCTCAAGGCTCCAACCCGACCTAAGCCAGATCGTTATCGATGATGGTGTCGACCAGCTCATAACCTTCTGTGCTGCGAACCACTAAAACCTGAAACGCGGAGGAAAATAGTAAATTCGACGATCAAATCAAACCCACCCTTCCAATGCAAATCAAGTGAAAAAGCGAAGGTAAGCACAAGCATGGCAAGCGAGGAAGTCGCGAGGATCTCCTCCTTGGGGCTGATCTTAGTCGACCAGTCGACAATACCCCGATGAGAATCCTCCTCGACAAGAGAATTATTCACAAATACAGGACCCGCGAGGAGGAGTCTCCCTGACACGAGGAGTCATTCGAAACACGGGGATTGTCACCAAAAAAACATGAGCATCGTGAGGAAGATCCTCCACGGCACAAGAACTTCTATAGGGACTCGTGAGCCTCGTGAGGAAGATCCTCCTCGGCGCAAGAACTCCAATAGGGACTCATGAACGTCGCGAGGAAGATCCTCCTCGATGCAAGAACTTCATTGGAAAATTTATAGCTCTATTGGAAAGAACAGCACTCACCGCCTTGGCTGCGGCGTCGGGGAAAATTTCCACTCAAACCCTAGCATTTCTAAAGAGCAATGCTCTTCTACCGCTGGTGTTTGGAAGTGACCTAACCGCCACCAAACACCAACACCCGCTGGAACCCAACGTACAGACCTACGTTTTAAAATACAGACGAATTGAAGATTAGACAAGGGTGCTTACTTGATTCAGAGGATAGTTAAAGATGATTCGGAGAAATTTGGAAGTAGTAGCGGTGATAGAGAAGCGCTCTGAGAACAAAGAGAAAACAGATGAGGAGAATGAGCGAAATGAACAAGTGAACCCACTTCTCCATAATTATAATCCTAGCATGGGTTAGCGTACCGTCGCCTAGGACCTTGAGTACCCCTACTCGTAGGCCGTCATAGGCATTTAATATTTGTGACATGTGGCTCGAAGAGACGTTGCGTCTATCCTTTCAAGTCCCATCACACGGCTCGAGGAAACAGTGTGTCTGCCTCGTCAGCTCCCGACACGTGGCTCGAGTTTCGTCGCTCCAAAACGTTGATCACGATGCTCGACTTCTCACGTTGTCTCACGAGCACGTCCTCGGTGAAAGGATTGAGACAAGTTACGCCACGAGCATAGACAACTTTGGCATCCTCACAAACACATGGCCTCGGTGATAAGCTCGAAGCGGGATCATGTTATCAAGCACACACGACCGCTCAGCATCCCCGCGGGTGGAAACCCGATGATAAACTTTTAATAGGCTCATGTTGTCGAGCACGAGGGGTAACTTCCGCGCTCCCCCATGAGCGTAGCTCCGCGAGTTTGCAACCACGAACCCAAACAAATACTCTCCTCGCTACGATGCTCGTTGTCCCTCTTTGACATAAGAATTAACTCTAAGTCATTACTCCTCTGCCTCGGAGTAACGACTTGGGGGCTCTTGTTCTGGACTGGGCCTGGGACTGGCCCACCGTTGGCCACAACCCAGTCCAGCTCCACGTCAAAGAAGGCCAAACGCAAAAGCTCAATCCCTTATAGCCGTTCGAGAGAACGGTCCCCACGTACTCCTCACCTGAGGACATGTGGCCAACTACTACTGTGTATCTCACGGAAATGGTCTACCTTTTGTAACGGGCACGTCTTCCACTTCCCAGAGAACGCGGAGCAGTTAACCCAGGATGATGAGCACGAGTTGTTCATCCCTACAACCACGTAGAAATCCTGGCAGTCATCCATTATGGGCCGGATCGCACAACCCATAATGGAGACTGTTTGCTCAGTGTTGGGGCTCTATAAATACCCTCTTATGATAGAGGGTCAGGTATTCTATTCAATTTCCACTTCTCACTTCTCTACTTGCCTTTCTTCACTCTGTACTTACTTTACCATCGGACTGCCTTGCAGGTACACCCCCCTATTTTCCTCACCTGATGTTGAAGACCACGGTGTGATGTTGGCCATTGATGTTTCTTCTGATCCCGGTAAGATCAGAAAGAAACAACCATAAGATTTGAAAGTGAGTAATAAGTGACTAAGCCAGTTATAAGAATGGAATTAAAGGAGTAACATATAAGTACCAAAATCTGTAATTAGAACAGAAAATAAATTTGATCAAAATCACATTAGAAAATTGTGTTGATTAAGGAGAGGTAGAAAGAGTAACTAACCGCTCTTTAAAATGACCATTATCTTATACTTAACCAAACACGAAATCCTCTACCCAAACCAATAAAATATCAGTGTAAATCACAAAAAAACAACATTAAAAAATCAAACAATAAATATTCAAAATTGCATTATTTCATACCAAAATCTCCATTCAACACACATAAGAGCAAATCTTAAGATGTACCTAGAGATCAACTTCTTGAACAGTCTTGATGAGTTATACCCGAGATTACTTCAATTATGTCCTGCAACACAAAACATCATTTAAAAACAGCAAAAATGTAAATAAAAGTTAAATAAAAAAATTAACAATGAAAAAATACATTAATGAAATCAACCAAAAAAACTCTAACCTTGTAGATCTGAAACTTGCACGACAGAATCGAGATCTAAACCTGTAGAATTGAAACATGCACTGCGAATTAAAACTCTAACCTTGTAGATTTGAAAGATGCACGACAAATTCAAACTTTAACCTTATAGATCTGACACATGTGCGTCGGATTTGAGCTCTAACCTTTGCATCCTTCAACCTTCATAGTAATTTGACACAATATAGGTTGCAAAAAATACACAAAGTGGAAGGGCCTACAAGGAAGAAACTATATAAGCAACTCATACCACAAAAT